>JADBJO010022288.1:10000-28178 GCA_016801955.1 Conus betulinus | reverse complement strand
TTCTTTCATTCGAAGTTTTTGTATTTCTTTCTTCCTCTCTTTCTTCCTTCCTTCTTAAAGTGATTATTGATTAGTTTGGTTTTTGTTTGTTTGGTTCTGGATGTTGATAAGCTTTGTATGCAGTTTTTTTTTCGTTGTTCACCGTCAGGTGCATATACACACAAAGTAGATGTTATGAGACAGTGCATAGAGGAAAAGTGTACCATTTAAAAATTTATAAAATGCTCTGCCCAAAAGATTGCAGCGTAGAACTTGTTATAAAAACATGCTCTGCCCACAAGATTGCAGCTTAGAACTTGTTATAAAACATTACAACACACCTTCTTTCAAATGCTATGGGTAAAAGTAATGTGATGCAAGCGGGGTTTGTACTGATGAAAGAAGTTCAGCTGAATCTTTCCCGGCACTGTTTTTATGTTAGAAAATGTGAAAATACAGTCTATGATATATGTTCACGTAATTTGGTTAAAACTTGTCTGGATAAGCATATCAAAACAGTCGACAGTGTATTTAAACGTCATCATAATGTTCGCTAAATTCATATCTATAATGCAAAATATATGAATGTCTGTCTGACCTATCTGCCTTTCAGAGTCAGTTTATATCATATTTTTAGACACAATGCGCTAATGACCAATACCATGTTCAAATATGATTTTGAATGGCAACACTACAAGCTACTGTTTCCAAGTATAGAATAAATAAATACATTTTATCAGTTGGATGTACATTCATATTTTTGTTTTGTTTTTTTGTTTTTCTGTAATTGATTAATGTTCAATGGGTGTGTACAGATTTTTCTTTTCTTTTCCTTTCTTTGTTTTAGGTTTTGTTTTTGTTTTTGTTTTCCCTAATAAGCTTAGATGTCCGTATTGTTTTCGTATTATTATGCAAAAGCACGATAACTGTGTTATCTATGTCTTTTGTTGTTTACTTCGTTTGTCTAATTTCTTTGACAAATGCATCGGAACGAAAACAAAACGTATTTAATAAGGAGGCTTATGAACAGTAAAAAGTTTTCCTTATATGTGTGAAGACCAAACGAATTCCACTGATGATTTCTTTTTTGGAGGTAGGAAAACATCAAACACCATGACTCTCGTTGCATAAAAAAACTGGGTACTCGCACGTTTGATGATCTGGAATATACAAGATAGAAATAATAAATCAAAGCAAAACAAAATGTACAATGCAAACACTTCACGTCATGGATTATAGAGTAAATTTTCATTTAAAAACAGTTCCTCTCCCTTAAAGACTTGTCAGGTCCAATATCCCACTTGTAAAATGTACATATCAAAATATGTGTAGGCTGGTGCTGTTTTCTTACATGGAAATATTTCTCTTCGACTGACAATTACGGACCAGCAATAATTATGCTTGGTGCACTCTCCGCACAGCGACATAGCTATAATCCCAGGTGAACGTTCATACTGATCTCCCCTTGGACAAACCAGCAAGCAAGCGATCAGAGAGAGAGAGAGAGAGAGAGAGAGAGAGAGAGAGAGAGAGAGAGAGAGAGAGCTAAAAAAGTAAGAACTATCACAAGAAAAAACAACTTTTTTCTTCAGATACATTTTTTTTCTTTAATTCAAGTGGAATTATGAATTTATCCCAGTTGTTTAAAAACGTGATCTTTTTGTACAGTAACATTCCTTACCATTTGCTCGTTAACCTTCTGCATAGTCATGTCTCTTTTTCTCTGTTTATGATGTACTTCTCCGACTATGAACATTCACTTGTTCCTTGCTGCGCTACTTTCGTATCATGAATGTGTTGATCTTTCGATTGTACACATTTTTTTTTTTCGGCTGATAATTTCATGCTACTAAAAGCTCATTCTTAGCTTTCGCAGAAAGCTCATCAATATCTCTTTTTTTTTCTCCGCTCTAACTGTTATTTGCAAGAGCTGGCAAATTGCTTTGCGTTTTCCTTTGTAGGAATACTTCCGTCGGGTTAGCAGTGAGCCCATGCATAAGTTATGATCTTATAAACGAGTTTACTTGTTTTGTGAAAAAAAATCAGATGCAATGTGCATCCCCAAATTCTATATGTTCGAAATATAACTACTCAAGTAGGAAAATTTGTTTTCCAATGGTTGAAAAAGTTGAAATTTTGCAAGGATTTTATCTTTTTGATTACACGGTTACAGTACAGAAACGCTGTAATACTATTCATTTGAGATGTAGAAAAGATATCGTAAAACACCAAACACAATGTCGGAAGTGCGTGCGTGCGTGCGTGCGTGCGCTCGCGCGCGTGTGTGTGTGTGTGTGTGTGTGTGTGTGTGTGTGTGTGTGTGTGTGTGTGTGTGTGTGAATAGAATACAAAAACGTAGAATCTGCGAGATTAAGCACAGAATGCAAATCGCAGAATTTGCGAGGGGAAGCACAGCAGTATCTTCGAAGTAAACCATTGAACAAAAATGAAGAACACTTCGTTTGAGGAATCGACGGTCCTACATAATGCAACAACGCCGCACAATCATCTGGCGACAGCTGCCCTTAATGCTTCGCTTCATGATGGCTGTGTCAAAGTTGTTTTCAGTGAGATGGAATTCTTACCTTGGAACAATCCTGACAACATCGTTAACGAAGAAGTCGAAAACATTTCGAGAAGGATGAAAAACAATATGCTGGTATTCCTATTTCTGATTGGTGGGCCAGGTAACGTCATCAATATGGCGGTGTTCTGCAAACAAGGCCTGAAGGATCATGTAAATCTGTGCCTCTTTGCTTTGTCCTTGGCTGATGAATTGTATCTCATGACATCCATGTTTCTCCATGCGGAACAACTGCATTTGCAGTTCACAACAAAGGAAACATTCGGACCAATGATGACGTTCTTAACGAACAGCCAGTTTACAGGGTTAGTGGGATTCGGTTATGTTTCTCAAATTCTTTCTGCTATCATTGCCAGTGAGAGATGCTATTGTGTACTCAGTCCTCTTAAATTTCAAGCGATGAAACGCACCAGAACAATGGCGCTTGGCATCATCGTTGTGAACGTGCTGATGGTCGGCCTGTTCTTCATCGTGGCATTCCGATACCGCATCGGGTGTGTGTACGATCCAGTGTCGGGTGTGATTGTGAAGACAGGTGTGTCTGGGGGCACTTTTACACCACCCACCACCAGTTTGTTGATCTTCTCAATACTTCTGTTTTTCGGGTTTGGGCTTGCCCGGATGTGTGATAACTGTTGTGACGGTGACAACAATCGTGACTACAGTTAAGCTTCGTCAGATTGTGACATGGAGGGCTGGAACATCCTCGTCCCTCTCTGCCCGTGAGTTGGCCCTGACCAGGATGTTGGTTGCTACCTCCATCCTGTTCATCGCCTGTGTCTTGCCCACTGCCGCGGCTCGGGTCGCCTGGTTCGTTTTCCCCAGAAATGAATGCTGGCCGAAGGAAGCAAAATTTCTACCTGACCAGTTTGTGTGGCTCAGTGAAAGTTTTACGTTTGTCAACTCCAGCTTCAACATTTTTGTTTACTACGTGATGGGGTCTCGCTACAGAGAGACCTTCAAGGCACTGTTCACAAGACAAAAAAGATCATAGAGGACTATGGAAACATTCAAAGAAAACCGCCAAAGAAAAAACAAAATGTCATGACTCCGTTTGAATCACGTGTAACCCTGATTTACTTGCTTCGATTATATTTCTCAAAGAGTGATTTCTTCACGGTTTACAGTTTAACGGAGAAAATTAAAACTGCCAATACTCTCTCTCTCTCTCTCTCTCTCTCTCTCTCTCTCTCTCTCTCTCTCTCTCTCTCTCTCTGTGTTTCTGTCTCTCTGTCTGTCTGTCTGTCTGTCTGTCTGTCTCTCTCTCTTCTCTCTCTCTCTCTCTCTCTCTCTCTCTCTCTCTCTCGTTTCCTGCTCCTTGATTTGGACAAGTGACGAGTCATGGTTTCACGCACTTAAAAAAGATGCTGCTGGCCAACATGTCGGACACAAAACTGTGTTATTGTACATGCTGGTGTTCGTGTTCCCCCCTAGTAAACTGCCCTCACTGCTTTCCTTTATCACAATTTCTCCTCAATAATGGTGTGTGTCTGTGTGTCACCTCTATGAGCTTGCCTGAGGCTGCGGTAAGTCCCGTCCAGAGCTGTTTTCTCAAGGCATGTTAAAAGGTGGATAACTTAAAGGTAAAGTAAAGAAGTCTTGAATAGACAGCACAAAGAATACGATCAGGTACCACACTTCCACTGTGTAGCCTGTGGTCTTGGACAGACATTCATTGGAGAATTCTGACAGTTCAGAAAATCCATCTGGCCAGCCCTGATGAATGTGACATTGTGTGTATGTATCAGTCATATTCACATTAGCCAAACTCATTAAGGGGCTAAATCTAGCTGAGTGATGATGTGAATAAAATGTTTTCAACACTATGGGATAAGCATTTGGAATTACTAAATCTCTCTCTGTGTCTCTCTGTCTCTGTCTGTCTCTCCCCCTCCCGCTCTGTTTGTCTGTCCGTCTGTCTATCTGTCTGTCTATCTGTCTGTCTGTTTGTCTGTCTGTCTGCCTCTCTCTCTCTTTCTCTGTCTCTCTCTCTCTCCCTCTCTCCCTTCCTCCCCCTCTCTCTCAACAATCATTTAAGTTTTGTCATCAGTTGGTAGAGCTCCAGATTCGTAATCCCAGTGATCTTGGGGTTGCGGATTGGAATCTCGGCCGTGACCTTTCGGTACAGGAGGATTTTCACCTTGGTGTTAAGACTGGTTCTGACTTCGTTTCCCCGAAAGTCCTTCGCCTGAGATTATAAACCAAGGTTCCGTGTGTTAACGTATGCACTACACGTAAAATCCCATCACCAACGTTTGAAAGAGAAGACCAGTTTGCTCGTGTGTGTGTGTGTGTGTGTGTGTGTGTGTGTGTGTGTGTATGTGTATGTGTGGGGGGGGGGGGGGGGGGGGCGTGCGCGCTTGGGCTAGAGAGAGAGAGAGAGAGAGAGAGAGAGAGAGAGAGAGAGAGAAATGTACGCATGTGTCCGTATATGTGCATGCCGTTGTCATCAGAGCGAAGCCGGACTAACACCATCACCACCTCTACCACGACTAAAGATCTCGTAGATAAACATAAAATACTTAACAGATTCACAAGACTGAACATGATGACAATTTTACAGACAAGAAAACCCTTTCACAGACACAGTCGCACCTAAGTCAGTCACCTCGTATTGCCACATCGAACAATGCACTTCAGCAACATTTTACAGATGTACTCCCATCTGTATCAATCACAACGGTCTTAGAGAACACCAGCAAAACAAACCCTCAACACATTGTCAACTATCACCTATCACCTATCCGAAGTCTTGAAGACTGCTGGGGCACCACCGAAGGCTTCGTAACTAGCTTCCTCTACTCTTCCCGGAATATGAAATTTTAAAATGCCAAAGATGCACATTTCCTCACTATTAAAAAGTCCACCATATTGTTTTTAATATTCAAACGATACACTTTTTTCTGAATAGTACCATAACATATTAGCTGCGTGTTCTATGTTTTCTGATGTACGAATACGATTTAAAAAAAAACATTCCTTGACTACAACAGTCGCCTTGCCAGAACTTTGAGGCATTTTTTTTCAAACAATGAAATCATCCTAGCTCTTTGTATTCATGAAACACTGAACAAATAGTTTTGAAAAGCACTGGCATGAAACCGCCATAGCTGTAGATAACTGAAACACCATAATAGCCGCAAATTCACGCTTTGACGTTTTATGCAAAAAAACCCCAAGAGCCGTAAAAGCGTGCTAAGAAGTAGGAATCAAACATTTGGACATGCTGACATCATGGAGAGGAGACAATCCTGAATATAGCATGTGCACTTGACGAAAACTAACTCCATTGAAATAAGGCCGACTGAACAATTCTCATGATCAAAACAGAAAGAAAGTTACTATGTGACATTGACAGCGTAGACACAATGTTGTGCATGCTTGTCGCTTGTATACGTTACGTTGGATTTTCTGTTCATATTTCTCATCTTGTCGGTGTTTTGTAACTTCTGTATGTTTGAGCAGGATTTCGTTTCTTAATTTAATGTTCCCACTACTGTTCCCTTTTTCACGTTTTGCATTTGTACACTTCTTTAAACTCAATAAAAGTATTTGCCCTCCAGATGAAAAAGAAATTGTCTTGACCAGTTTATTTTTTCCTCTAATACTGCCGTTCTACTCAGATATCGGTATGATCATTTAATGATTACCTTATGTTTGAAGCTTAGGATAGATATTCTAGATAAACATTTCTGGAAATTATTTTTTTTTTTATTTAAGGATAGAAATAGCTGGGAAAAGTCAATAAAGTTTTGTATGCATGTATGTATGTATGTATGTAGGTAGGTATGTATGCTATTCAAAATTCAGAAGTAAAGAACCACCACACTTGTTGGAAAAGCAGCTGTTCTAAAATAACTTATACGGCCAAAAGTAATAATACAAGTAAGTGATTAAGGGACTAAGACCAGTACATGGAGTACCACAGCTTTCCTCTGTCAGGGAAGAACATGGCGAAGAAGGTACCCACACCTTGTATCGATGGAGACAGGCTTCGGTTTTGAAGAAGACTCAAGCCAGATGCCTACCTGTATCCATTAGGTCGTAGCCTAATTCTTGGCAACATCGCCACAGCAGCAGCTGCAGACACTTTGAATTCCTACCGGAAAGACAAGTCAACCAGATCACCAAGACCTTTGACTGGAAGATAAGGCTGTCAGTACAAATGACTGATCGAAATGGCGAAACTATGACAATAGGCATTATGAAGAAAGAGAGAAACTGTTAAAGAATCCTGCTTTAAACTCCCATTAATGAATTTTATACCACGTTTTGTGCTGTGGTCACAAAGGGTCCGGTGAAAAATGACGGGCATTTATGATACTGAACGTAACTGACAATGCCAGTGTAGTCATTGTTGAAAGGGACACTGATTCCACTGCAAAAGGACGTCAGCTCTCTTGACGATTATTGAAACTGTAACTGTACCATCACTAAGAAGGACTGGAACGTACTCTAAGAAACAAGAAATAGCTCTTTGTGGGATGTTTATGCCCTCTGCGCTGCTTTGCTCTGTCCTGGAATTAACACGCAATCCATCTTAAGAAGTCACCTAGGCCGCAAGGAAACTGCAGATTAAATCCAGGCAGTTTTCTTCTAGCCAAGTCTTCACAATGTCGTCACACGATGTGTGTCAGAGGACAGTGCAAAGAGATCGTGTCTCTTAAGGCCCAGCGCAGGAGATACCTCTGGTAGACTAGGCTTTTACGCATGTGGTGACTGGCCCTATCGATTCTTTGAACCTTGTGAATGATGCTGGGCACATGTTCATTCTAGCACTCGTTGACTATGTCATGAGGTACCCCAAACCTTGGGACCCATTTCATATCAAACTGCATGTTACCGTGTCTGCTAATCATCCGATGTTCAATGGATTGGAAGAAAAATGTAATGAAGCATTAAAGTCCATGCTGAAGAAACTAAGCACTGAGCGGCTGAAGCAGTGGCACAGGTCCATCAATGCCAGGTTCTTTGTATACACTGAGTTTTCTTGCTTTAAGCTCCAGTGCGTCAGAACCGTGAGAAGACCCACACAGATCCTGAAAGAACTGTGGACAAAAATGGATATACAAGACGTGAAGAACATTTACCAGTAGGTCCCGGAGTTGAAAGCGAGACTGGAAGAGATATCCCAACTTGCCAGAAGTGAACTTGAAAGAGACCAGTAGTGCGATGATAAACGTTTAAAAATCTTTCGTAATGACTGTGTTGTTTGTTAAAATGACAACTTTCATAGAAAACGATTGAACGTGAAAGCTGTGATAGCATGTCTTTTCAGCATGGTTTTATGCTAGAGCTGTAATCAACACAAACACAAAAATTATTGGGCATACTTATCATAAGTTAGGCACATTTGTAACTTAGGTGGTCGGTAAAGCTAGCAGTGATGAACCGTGGCAAAGACTGGAACATGAGCCAGTCACTACACATATCCCGAGGAGACGGTGGGGTTGGGCAGGTTTGTACTCCTTGGAGGCCAGCCTCCAGTAGCACCCGTCAGGCCCTGAGATCGACCCAACAGAAGATGAAGGAAAAGGGGGACGACTAACAGACAACCCAGAAACAGCGGAAGAATAGACATTCATGTAGAGTTTAACCTTTTCCGAACGAGGCCAGAAGATTTCCGTTCTTTTGTGGCACGTTTGTAGCTGAATCAGTCTTCCGCTTTCTGAATACTGACTCGGTGGCACCATTCCGGACTGTCTGGAATCGTTTGACTGGAAAAGGACGTGAAAGAATTGAACTGCAGTAAAGAGAAGCCGTCGCCGTTTTGATGGAGAGGATACTTGGTTTCTCAGTCAAAAGTCCCTGATGACATTTGCAGAAGTGACATTAAAATATATACGTCATCTTTCTCTGTCCTCAGTTTAGATATGCATGATATACTGTACCCCATGATATACTGTACCCCATGATATACTGTACCCACATGATATACTGTACCCCATGATATACTGTACGCACATGATATACTGTACCACATGATATACTGTACTCCCATGATGATATACTGTACTCCATGATATAGTCTGTACCCCCATTATATACTGTACCCATGATATACTATACCCCCATGATATACTGTACCCCCATGAATTACTGTACCCCATGTTATACTGTACCCCCATGACATACTGTACCCATGATATACTGTACCCACATGATATACTGTACCCCCATGATATACTGTACCACATGATATACTGTACCCCATGATATACTGTACCCACATGACATGATTACCCCATGATACACTGTACCCACATTATATACTGTACCCCCATGCGCTGTTTGAATCTGCAATGTTGGTTGTGACGCCACGCCACCTCTCTCTCTCTCTCTCTCTCTCTCTCTCTCTCTCATCACAGTAAACCCCTCAGGAGTAAGAACAGAACCCATATACATATACATATCTCTCTAACAACAGCTGCTACATAGCTCAAGAGGTATATATATGCATCTCTCTCTCTCTCTCTCTCTCTCTCTCTCTCTCTCTCTCTCTCTCTCTCTCTATATATATATATATATATATGTATATTTGTTAAATCAGTATGGTAAAAGGAAGTTTTAAAGTCATCAACAGATCTGTTTCGAGCGCTGGCTCTCCTCAGGATCTTGAGGAGAGCCAGCGCTCGAAACAGATCTGTTGATGATTTTAAAACTTCCTTTTACCACACTATTTTAACAGATGTTGTTCCCCAAGGGTTGAGCACTTTAAAAATTTTATTAGGCGTTTAGTACTATTCTTGATATATATATATATATATATATATATATATATACCCCATATACAGTCATGCAAAGGACTGTGTGCATTTTTGTTTTGCAGCTGTAGGAAGAACACTCAGGTGTATGATTTTGACAGTTTTACAGAAAACTGTATAGACATTTCCCACCTCTAATAAAGACGCACAGATATATTTGGTTTATTTTTCTGAGGAGAGTGCGTATTTGTATTCATGGCTGAACTTCAGACTCGGTAGGTAGGGTAGGGCTAGGTTAAACCCTAGCCCCCCCCCCCCCCCCCCCTCGCTCACTCTCCAAAAAGAAAGAAAGAAAGAAAAAAAGTACAGCTTGTGACTGATAGAACCTGTAAGGGTGACTGTTTGAAAAGAGGGAGGGGTCAAATAGCAGACAGATACATTGACTGAATCTGATTTGCAACTGGCCGAGAAAGGGCCGTGCCCATCCAATGATTGACAGATCCCTGACCCTCCCACACCCAAAACGACACTGTCTGGGTAGATTCTCTTACCAATCTGGGGACTGACTCATTTCTCTTGGAAGGTGGAACTACATACTTTGACAGCTAAAGGAAGTGCTCAAAGATATCAAGCAGGTGATTGGTTGAAAGATGAGAAGTGGAGAAAAGAGACATTTTAAACACGACATTCTGAAACTGTCAAACCCAGGCCAACACATCCTTCTTCTTCCCCACTTCCCCTTCTGTTTAGCGATACACTGGTAAACCATCCATCTTCCTTTTCCCCACAACCCCAATCGCTCTACACACACACACACCACACACACCTCTCTCTCTCTCTCTCTCTCTCTCTCTCTCTCTCTCTCTTTGGAACAACAATACAGATTGTGGGGAAATACGCGGGACAGGGTGGAGTGGGAATGAGGCTGAAGAGGAGAGGGAAGGGGGCGAAGGGGTGGGGAGGGAGATAAGGAAACTGCACGCACAATCCGAGCGTAAACGTCTGTCACAGTTATAACGGATAAAACCAACCACTAGCTGACTGCAAGATGATTCGAAGCATGCGTTTCGCTGGTGTCGCGGCAATTGCTGACCTGTAATTGTTCATACGTCTGTCTGTCTGTCCGTCTCTCTCTACTACTTCTTCTGCTTCGTCTTCTTTGGCTCCTTTTTCTTCACCTTCATCTGTCTGTGTTTCTCAGTCTGTTTCGCTCCATTGTGCTTCTCCACCTTCGCTCTTTCTCCTTCCTTCGTCTACTTTCTTTTTCATCGTCTTCTTCTTCTCCTTTCTTTCTCTTCTTCTTCTTTTTTTCTCTCTTAATCTGTTCAATGTTCCGTGCACTTTCAGTAGCATTATCCCTGCTGCTTGTTCTGACTTCCTGTCCATAGTCATTCCGTGGTTTGGCCTGTCACAGCCCCGGGCAATGGCAATCCCTTTAAAGCACTCAATGTCAGGTTGTCAAGAGGAAGGAGACACTGCACTGGAACCATCTTACTTTGGAGGTGTATTCCTACTGATTACAAGAATTTCTTAGTCCCGGAGCATGTGTAAATAAGCGTTGCCCTTCAGCGGACGCCATCCCACCTGCCTAAAGACAGTTCCCGTGAATTTGGTGACACTGGTGACCTCGACATGAACTCACCACAAGCAGAAATGTAGGAAAAAAAAAACGAAAGTCACCGTGAGGGCAGGTAATGTAGGACCACAGAATTTGTGATTTTCTTAATGCTGATCAATGAGATGAAGAAGATGAGGATGCTGTGGAGTTCCATTTTGGTCTGCGTTGCATGACAGGGTGGTGGTATTCTATACATGGTGAAAACGTTTGAGCGACACCAAGAGACGCATCCACTGAGTAGATGAAACTCAACTGCATGGTTCAAGTCTTCCTAGTTTAGCCCGTAGTAGACGCAACTATATCAGTAGGAACCAATCGAGAGAGGAAAGTTCTACAAAATAAATGGTTTGTTGGAAATTAGTTCCATGACCCCACAGTCCTGAATCTCTTATGTTGTTCCCTGCACCATAGCAGCTGGGGCTGGTGGTTAACCCTTTGTTGTCAGTTCATTGAAACTCTCAGACACTGATCGGTTTAGGTTCCAATAGGATAATCTACCGTGGAAAATGGTAAGAATTGATGACAAAATGTAAAATGTACAGTGGCACTACCTATCAAACTGAATAGGCACTGACCGGTGACTGCTGCCTCAAGTTTACAGCTTGATAGCTGATGATACTAGAAGAAGAAAAAGGGATATGCATAGTGTACTTAGAGTCAAAAACAATGTTAACTCTGAGAGAAAATCCCCATTTACCGAGATCGTTGAATAATACACAAGCAGACAGACAGACAGACAGACAGATAGATAGGTAGATAGGTAAATAGATAAACAGATAGACAGACCATGGCACGCACGTGCACACACATACACACAAACACACACACACACTCACCCACGCGCGCTCACGCACGCACACACGCACGCGCACACGCACACGCACACACACACACACACACACACACACACACACACTCAAAGCTTGTGCGCGCGCGCACACACACACACACACACACACACACACACACACACACACACACACACACGCACGCGCACACACACACACACACACACACACACACACACACACACACACACACACACAGAACACACACACACACACACACACACACACACACACACACACACACACACACACTCACTCACACAAGAGCGTGTATAGATATATTTAAACAGGAGCGCGCGCGCGTGTTTGTGTGTATGTGTGTGTATACGTGTGTGTGTGTGTGTGTGTGTGTGTGTGTGTGTGTGTGTGTGTGTGTGTGTGTGCGTGCGTGCGTGCGAGTGCGTGTGTGTGTGTGTGTGTGTGTGTGTGTGTGTGTGTGTGTGTGTGTGTTCATTTACCTTAGCTGTCAAAGCAATGTTGGAAAGGAATACAGACAAGTCCAACCTTCGAGGCAGGGAATGTATGCAGTATGAACGCTGGTTCAGAGCAGACACAGCAAACCGACGTACTGCTTCAGTGCGCTGCTGTGGTCGCTAGAATGCATGGCCGTTACCTGACTGACATCACAGTTCTGGGCAAAACCAGATGCAGACAAAATACCATTGAAGCAAGTGTCTGGACTCTACACATTTCACTGCATTGGAAAGCTTGAAGACGCTCTAAGAATGTCTGGTACTGATTGTTGCCCTATATCACCAGCTTGGCAGGAATCTGGACAACCCGCCTTGAAGATGCCAAAGGGGCCTGCTATGAGGACTTGAAATGCCTTATAAAGTCAGCCACTAATGCAGGATCATTATACTTGGGTCTTCTGGCCAGACGTCTTTGGGTGTTACTGCACTAGGATATGCAGCTGCAATGGATTTATGTTGTTGTTTATGTGTGCTCACTATGAACTCTGCATTATCATGGATGCATTCCTGCTCATACCCATGGCACATCTTGGACTATGTTACATGCCAGAGGGACATAACGTAATGTGTCTATCACACGCTGTGTGACGTGGGCTGATCGATGATCTGGCCACCTCATACTCCGGGGCAAGATTATCGTTTAACCTGCTTAAAGGAAAGAGGTAAGCCCCTGAAGGGGCTAAAATGGCTTGTTTGTGCTCCAGTAAAGTGTAAGAGTAGATTCGGGAATCCGTGGCCTCTAATGAAAATTAAAGACGACGCAGAAGAAGAAAAATGAAATTATCACAGTCTACCTCGCTGTGATGGAGGCTTTGGTGTTTGTGCAGCAGAAACACTGGAACTGATTCGATGGAAGTGACGAAGAGATCAATAAACTCATCCACACCAGACCCACATGGACCATCCCAAGGACAGGGCCCATTAGAGAAAGCATGAACACCAGCGTTGAAGACAGCATCTACATCAGCAGCTCATGCAGTTGAAGAGCCAATGGTGGGAAAAGAAAGCTGTTACTGGCAAAAAAGTTAAGGGCCATTGCCTACGCTGTCTCCCAGACCAAAAACACTACAGAAAATGTTAAAAAGAACGGACGCAAAATCTTCCAAATTTATTCAAGAACAAATTCATTGGACCATTGCACGAAATCAACAAATCAAACGCGGACAGCGGGCTGTAATGTCCAATCACCCTCCTCAGGATCGTCACATAAGCCACAACTGAAAACTGCACCATTCAGTACCGAGTGTAGCCACGTTTTTGCCGCCAGGTAAGCGGCACAACGTCGACGCATGGAGTCCACCAGGGTCCGAAGAGTGTCCCGCGGTATGGCCTGCCACTCCTGCTGCAGAAAGAGAGTGAGCTGGGCCACGTCAACAGGCGGGGGGGGTGGTTGTGGGCTACCCGCCGTCCAAGGACATCCAGATCGGGTGAGCGAGAGCGGCCACTGCATTCGGATGATCCCTCTTGCTGCAGATGATCGTCCACGACACGGGCTCGGTGTGGACGGGCGTTGTCGTCTTGGAAAAACAGCAGCGTTACTCATGGCCTGAAGGGCCGGCTGGATCAGGGGCCTCACAATCTCACGGTCACGGTACAGCACCCCTGTCAGCATGCCTGAATGACGTACAGGGGAGTTCTGTCTTGATGACTGAAGCCACCCCAGACCATCACAGAACCTCCTCCGTAACGATCCACCTCACGAACTGTGGCGTCAGCAAAACGTTCTCCTGGCTTTCGCCACACTTGGGTCCTGCCATCATTGAATGCCAAGGTGAAGCGGGACTCATCTGTGAACAGCACTCGAAACCATTGCTGCCTCGTCCAGCAAACGTGATGACGACACCAGTCTGCCCGTGCTCTGGGGTGAGCTGGAGTAAGTGGTAATCGGACTGCTGGTCTCCGGGATGACAGCCCGAACTCGTGCAAACGGTTACAAACTGTCCTTCTACTGACATTGACATTTGCAGCCTACAGGAGCTCACGCCTTAAGGTGGATGAGGTGACAGTCCGATTGTGTAGGGCAGACAGCAGGAGGAATTGGTCAGCATGTCTGTCAGTACACCGAGGACGGCCTGATTGTGGCCGATCCTGCACGCTGCCAGTGGCCTGAAACCTCTCTACAAGACGTTGGATGGTGGAATGGAACACGTTCAGACGCCTAGCCACCTCGCGGACAGAAATCCCTTCGTCAATCAACGCTAAGGCACGTCCACGATCGGCAGGGTACATAAATAACAAAATGAGAGCGAAAGAAGGGAACCAGGTCAGTAGTATAATTCTGTAGGAAAGGGCCTCAGGATTCTCTGTCAAGACGATGTGGAGAGGCTGACAGCCAGGTCGGTAATCCGTCGTAGTCTTCTGTGTACCCTGTGGGACTTCGAACTGTACTCCCGAGTGACTCTGCTTGCCGTGTGAAGATTATGACTTGGGATCATTGCAGCCAATTGTGTGGACTGTGTCTGTTGTGACACTACTGACGGTGCCAGTGAGAACTGTGCTAGAAAAGAAAATATTCCATGTGTCAGTTTTGAGAGCGACGGTTAAAGCTCCCTTTGTTTGTTGAATGCCTTGCTGGTGGTGGCGTGTATTGATTTTTGTACAGATTTACATTGATATGTGTTTATGTTTGTGACGGTTCAGACAGCATGTAAAAGAGAAAAAAAAACTTAATTTGTGTGTTGCTCGGCTGTCCATGTCCGTGTGATGTGGGTGTGCGTAGGAATAATCGTTACACGCATCCAAACTTTTGAAAGTGAGAGTCAGACGGTCATTAAATTTTCTTATGGCATCAAATGAAAATTCAACTCAGTCGAGAGCATGCGTCGTCCTTTCAATCACGCTCAAACTCAGACATATTGGACATGCATATCTTTCCTTTACAACTGACACAAAATTATTTGCAGGACGCCTACCTGACAGCTGGTACAGGGCCCAAATAAACGATCACTGTCGGCACTGGTCAGCCTTACTGGAGAACACGGCGACGGTTTCCTTAGCACAGCCTAGGCATGTTTTGCTTGTCTATCTGTGTGCTCTACGTGCTTGTGAAGCATGCCGAAACTGATTCTATCACAGTCACACCGTGCTTTTAGTAAAGCAAGATTTTCGCATGCTACACATGCAGATGTCAGTTATAAACAATGAAATGCTTCTACCTGACCTGTGTCTTTCGCCCGTTCGAATCATTTGAAACTGATGTCACACATACACACACACCAATGCAAAATGTCTCATTTTCATCTTCATGGTAAGCCTACTCACGACTGGAGAGAGAGAGAGAGAGAGAGAGAGAGAGAGAGAGAGGAGAGAGAGAGAGAGAGCGAGCGCACACACACACACACACACACACACACACACACACACACATTGAAGAAACCACACAAACAACAACAACAACAGCGGTCGATGGTGACTGACAAACTGACGTCAATACACTTTCATTAGTATAGAAGCATACATCAGACATGTCAACACATTCAGGTGCCAAGTTGGATGTGCTAGCTATGACTGGTGAGGTTTGTGTAGAGAATGTTCTAGGCTTTTACACGGGGGTCGATACCAACGGAGAAAATGATGACACACTTTCATCTGTGTGCAAGCAAAGATCAGACTGATCTAAACATTCTTGAGTAGATCTTTTGACGGGTCGGCTCTTCTTTTGTGTTTCCCAATGACCAAGAAGGCCGGCTGATAGATAAGAATCGATACGATGTACACTGACTCAAAGAAAGATCTGGATCGAAAGTTGTCCAGATTTCTGACATTCTCTCTGTCACGAGCAGCATTTTCTTTTGTAGTATAACACACTGAGAATGTACTGACATGTGTCTCGTTTTTCTCAGTTCATGATAGCATTTTCTGCAGATACACTTGGACTGTTTGCCTTCTTCATCACCAGAAATATCTAGACTGAAATGCTGCAACATTTCATTGAAGAAGTTGACACAAAGTCTAGCGTTTAATCCTTTATCTTGTACCTTTCTGAGCACACGATTGCCGCACACACGGCACAACAAATCTACACGTCTTTTGTGTTCACTAAAGTTGTGTTCAAACGCCTCTGCCATTTTTGGCGCTACCAACACGCACGCGTACGAACGTACAAAAGATCGATGTTATATAAACTTGTTTGGCAAAAGAAACACAGTAATTGGAAAGCATTCGAAAAAGTGAAAAGGAAAGTAATGGAAGCAGACTATAACTCTGGAGGTTTAAAAATGGTTAACGTTATGGAAATGCAAAACTGTATGTATTTGCAATGGGCAGGGAAATTGTTTTCTGCAACAGACGAAAACTGGAGTAAGATTCCGAATTGGCACTTAAACAAAATAATTAGTAATGATAGCATATTTATGCTTAACTGTGTAATGCAACGCAGTTGCAGCAAATTAAAACGAACAGACAATGAATTTTGGAGAAATGAAGTTACCATTTATTTAAATAATAAGAGGAAAACCAAGATAGAAGAAATAACACCAAGTACATTTTTAGATCAAATGTTATTTTATAATGACTTGATAAAATACAAAGGCAATATATTATATTTTCAAGAATGGAAAGAAAAGGAATACAGTTTGTCAGAGACATTGTGCACGTTACTGAAAATAGACTGCTTAATCTCAATGAAGTGGAGACAGTTTAAGGTGATCGTAATGCAAATACAATTTTTGAATACAATGCACTGCGAAACGCTCTCCCATCAACATGGCTGGAGTGGATTTATGAAAACAATATTACTCTTGACAATGTTTACTCTGCTGACTGCGAAGCCCATCTATTTAACACAAAACCAACAGAGATTAAAAAAAAAAAAGTTGCCGGAGCAAAGAATTTTGAGTAACGTTACTGCAAACAGCAAGGACTTTTGGCGTAGAAAACTCGACTTTGAAGTAGACGAACACATATGGCTAACACCAAGAACATCTACAAAAGAGGTTAGGCTGTATGAACTACAATGGAAAATAAACCACAACATTTACCCGACCATTATTCTTTTGCAAAAAATGAAGGTATCAGATACTAACAAGTGTGCTAAACTGTACAGATGAAATTGATTTTATTGAACATTTCTTTTTCTACTGTCCTCCAGTGAACAAATTTTGGAAAAAAAAATAGAAATATTGATTTCATCGAGAATCGATACATCTCTGAAACTGTCGTTAACTGACGTTCTCGTTGGAGTCCACGGAGACGAAATAGGTAAACAGGTAACAAAATCGAGTAACCATATTATATTAGTGGGGAAAATGTTCATTAGCACTGCACGTAAAACTAAAAAAAATGATGGCATTACAAATGATTTTCGATCAACACATAGAACTGAGAAAGCGTTACATCGATTTATAAATTGCATAAGTAAAAAGCGACAGAGTTCAGAAACCTGCGTTTGTACAACATCAGAACCTAGAGATGTAATTCTCCCGAAAGAAAAAGAAATAAAAAGAACCACTGGGTAACCATTAGCATGCGCTCAGGCACTGGTTTAGTGTTTATCCGTTTGTTTTGCCTATTAGTCCTGTTTGTACATGTATAAACTTGCTCTTAATAACACAGGCCCTTGCTCATATCTAGTCATTCCTAGAGCTGTATGGCTGACCACCATTGTATACATGTATACACAACGCACCCTCACGCATGCACGCAAGCACATATGCTCTAGCACGCCCAAGCACACACACACACACACACACACACACACACACACACACACACACACACACACAAGTACGCGCGCTCTCGCACACTCACACGCACACGCACGTGCACGTGCACACAAGCACACACACACACACACACACACACACACACACACACACACACACACACACACACACACACACACACACACACACACACACACACACACACACAAATGTGTTCATCTCCCCCCTGTTGGTCAGTCTGATCACAATACCATTCATCTCTTGCCAGCTTACAGACCAAAAGTGAAAACACAACCTATCACTAAAAAG
>JADBJO010022288.1:0-5000 GCA_016801955.1 Conus betulinus | reverse complement strand
TTTGTCCTGTGTGCTCTGTCTTGTTTTTGTTCTGTGAGCTCTGTCTTGTTTGTTCTGTGTGCTCTGTCTGTTTGTCCTGTATGCTCTGTCTTTTTTGTTCTACGAGCTTTGTCTTGTTTGTTCTGTGTGTTCTGTCTTGTTTGTTCTGTGTGCTCTGTCTTGTTTGTGTGCTCTGTCTTGTTTGTTCTGTGTGTGTCTGCTTTGGCATTTCTGCTGGGTGATTTGGTGTTGTAAGCAGCACTCGTTTGGCGTTATCAAGGGAGCAAGAGTTGCCCTGCATGTTCTTCGCTTACTATTTACTGTTCTCTGCCTCATTTAAGTTTCTCTCTCATGCCAGTCAATCGGGGTTACCTGTATTTGTTTTGGTTTTTCCATGTAGTTTTCCCCACAAATTCAAGATTAAAAAGGCCGTGTCAGTCTTGCATATAAATGTTGATTTGCGTCTGTCTGTCAAATTCTCTTGGTGTATCTGGTTTGTACGTGTTTCAGGTACGGGGTTTGTGGGCATATAAAGAATATCTTTTCTTGTGGATGTCTCCTTGTTTGTTCTTAGTGCTCTGTGTTGGCACGTCGGCTCAGCGACTTGGTGTCGAATCTGATCATGGGAGCAAGGATTACCCATCATCCTGCTTTTTTGTTATTTACTGTTCACCACTCCATGCCTCATTTCCGATTTCCTCGATTATAACGACTATGAGTGCATTGAGGTTTAACGCCCACACCTACTGACAGTGATCTTGAAAACGAGGGTGATCATTTCAAAACAGCGGTGGGGCTGACCTCTGAGCCAACCAGACATCAAATAGGCCAAACGTTGTGCTTCTCTCCTATGAGACGGTCTGGCAGTACAGTACAGAGCAATGGTCTGCATGCTCTCTGACTGATGTGATCCTGTATTTCAAAGACATGCTTTGATATTTGATACTCCATGGACTCCCACACGACATATTGATATGGTATCAACTCTTTGGAAGCGTCATTTGTAGATGCTTCTTATGTTCTCGTACTTTGCAGAACACTGTTTTAAATCAGTTCAGTTCCGCAGGCTGTGCCGTTTATTTTAAAGCTTTTTTGCTGTTGGTGGTGGTAAACAGAAGAGTATTGCACACTTAGCTACTTAGAGTCGTCCTTTTTGTATCAGCTGCAGCAACAGTAGCAGTGTTGCCAGCTGCTGTCAGACAATGTCTAAGTTTTCATGGTATCTTGTTTTACTAAAGGGTCGCCATTGTTTTCATCACATTAACCGCATCAGTCACAAAAATAGTTTTTTGAAACATTAGCAATTCCTCATATTTCTTCTAACCTTCTAGTGCCTCTGTTTATGCAGGTGAACTTAACTCAGTTTTAGCGATTTGTTTTCATGTGTCAGATGTGTGTGTGTGTGTGTGTGTGTGTGTGTGTGTGTGTGTGTGTGTGTGTGTGTGTGTGTGAGAGAGAGAGAGAGAGAGAGAGAGAGAGAGAGAGAGAGAGAGAGAGAGAGATCTGATATTCACTTAGCCACTTTATACCTTTAAATACGAAGAGGCTGTCTGATGGCAATGTCACCCAGATTTGATCACACATGACCACTCAATTACATGAAGTCCCCGATAGTCGGCGGAACTATCACAAGTATCAAGTCTAAAAAAAAACTAATATTTTCCTTTACACAAGTGAAATTTAGTCACTTTTGAGATTTTTTTTTGAGATGTCTTAGACACATGGCTTCAAGAGAGAGAGAGAGAGAGAGAGAGAGAGAGAGAGAGAGAGAGAGAGAGAGAGAGAGAGAGAGAGAGAGAGAGAGAGAGAGAGAGGTGACAAGTAGCACACACTGTGTCTTAATATCTTCAGATACAAAACACGCTGCTATTGCAGACATTGACGCCAAAATTTAGATTACACAGCCCAACCCACGTTAGCCCCACAGCTGAACTGTCATCAGGACATAAACAAAAAAAGATCTTCTGTTGTGGTGATAGACGCCTGGCCAATCACTGGTCTCCAGAATTCCAGAACCTAAGTCATGTGCGAAAGAGGAAAGGCACTGTAATTAACCTACTTCGTGTTATCCATAGAGGATTTTTCTGGTCTGCCCGAGGGAAATCCACTTTCCAGATGCCCTGTGCACTTGGCCAGGGAGTGATCACGGCCCTCCTAGCGGAAGTAGACGGCTCAGGTAATTACACATACATCATAATCTTCCGAATAAATAGCTAAAGGGAAATCATGCTATGGTGAAGTCATGAACGCAGTTTACAAAGGCTGTGACTGAAGCTGCCGTCCATGGTAACACCAGATACGCTTGAAACGCTACATTGCTTGCACGTGCGCGGACTTGGGTATTGTGACACCAAACCATGATGTCTATAACTGTCTTTGAGACCATTTGAGTCTAGGAGTCGTTCACAGAGGAGCTAGGGAGACTGGAAGAGTGGAGAGAAAAAACAATCATCACTAGCCAGAGACAGACAGACAGACAGGATACATAGCATCGCAATGTGTGTTTTGTGTGGCTCTGTCGATCGCATTTGAGACAGAAATAATCATTTGAATGAATAAATAATATAAACACAATGGTTAAAACGAATCACGATAAATCTTCATACAGGAAATTAAGTACCCTTTTGCTTAGAGTTTTATAGTTATGAGCCTCACAGCATTTTCTTTTTTCAAATCATAAGGATTTGTTTGCATTCTTCTTTTGTCTTCTGAATAGCGAACTAAGTGTTTTCCTGTAGCGAGATCCCATAATGTAATAAACAACAATGTTAAAGGTAGAGTTGATGAAAATGAAAATTTCACAAATCCACGAAATAGTCATGTACATATTGTAGTTCCGCCGACCAGCATTCATTTCTGGGAAAGCAAACCAGATGACTGGAGCCACAGCAACGGGGAAGGCACAGATGATGAACAGGATGGAAGTACCAACCAGCATCTTGGTGAGGGCCACCTCACGGGCAGAGATGGAGGAGGTTGTTCCAGCACGCCATGTCAAAATCCGACGAAGTTTCACAATGGTAACTATTGTTGTCACCACCACAACAGTCATCACACATCCAGGCAAGCCAACACCAAACACACAGGTGTCCAGAAGGTCTATGAACTTTTGGTGAGTTTTATAAAATGTCCCAAAAACATATGTCTTCATAACAACACCCGATGTTGGATAAAAAAATACAATCGATGCGGAATCGGAATGCCACGATGGAGTAGAGACCGACGACTAACACATATACAACAATAATGATGATAACCATTGTTCTGGTGTGTAGGATCGTTTTGAACTTTGAGTGGATTGACGACACAATAGCATCTCTCACAGGCAATGATCGCTGAAAGAACTTGAGAAACAAAAAACAGAATCCTTGTAGTCCAAATAAATGATGATTCATTAAGAAAGTTACTGTTGGTCCAAATGTTTCTTTCGTAGTGAACTGCAAATACAGCTGCTCACCATTAAAACACATTACTGTGATGAATAGCAATTCATCCGTCAAGGACAAAGCAAAGGGACACAGATTGACACGATCCTTGAGGCCCTGTTTGTAGAACACCGCCATATTGATGACGTTTCCTGGTCCACCAATCAGAAACAGGAATCCCATCACATTGTTCCTTATTCTGTAAAACATAGTTTCTGTTTCTGCACTTATTATGCTGTCAGGATTGTCCCATGGTAGAAAGTCCATGTCACTGACAATGATTCTGGCACATCCATCATGAAGCGAAGTGTTGAGTCCAACTGTCGACAGATTACTGTATGAAGGCGTAGTATTTTGGATCGTGGAGTTGTGAACCAGAGAGCTTATCATTGTCAAACGAATGTCTATACGTCAGACTCTGGTGCAGTTTCTTTTCTCAAAGTCTGTGCCCTTCGCTATTTTCCACTTTTGTCCTGTTACTGGCACGAGTGTGCAGGTGTATGTGTGTGTGTGTGTGCGCACGCGCGCACACACACACACACACACACACACACACACACACACACACACACACACACACACACACACACACACACACACACACACACACACACACACACACACACACACACACACACACACACACACACACACTTCCAGATGGTGTGGTAAAAGCTGTGATTGTAATAAAGCTGCAGGGTTTTATGTTTGGGAGGACCACACTTCACGGTCTGTTGCCTTGGGCACTGTTACTGCAGGGCTAGCATGGATACATTGATCTCTGGAGTTGGTGTCCAGCCTTGAAGACCATCAAAGAGTATTGTGTAAAGCTGGATGTGAAGTTCGGAATTTCTCCAAGGGTGAATAGGTTCTCGAGAAGAATGTTATTAACCAAGAGTGTATGTGCATGGGGGAGATAACTGTCAGAACTACCTCCGTGAGCAGTTTTTTCTTTTCCGTTGTGTTGTGTGGGAGTCCCTGGAAGATCTCCACAAACTACTTTCGTGAGTGACGTCCGATCGGTGTGAGGACTGTGTGACATGGGCCGGACGCGGCCAAGTGCATGAACTGTTTGTGGTGACACTGCTGTGAGTGCCAGCATAGCCTGCGCAGGAAAATATATGCTTGATATGAAATAATGATATCTAGTATTGTCGAGCGCCCTTTGGTCGTGGTGTAAAAACTGATTGATATACCTGATTGTCATTATTATGTATTATGTACTGTGTTTGATGATTGATGGTTCAAGTAGCAAAAAAAAAAAAAAAAAAAAAAAAAACTTAACTTGTTGCCTGCTATCTATGTTCGTGTGGTGTGGGTGTGTGTAGGGAAAAGTCGTATACGCATCCAAACTTCTTCAGGTGAGAGTCAGACAGCATTACACGCTCCCACACTCCAACCGTACCAGTTGAGTTGTCGCTTTAGCGATTCGTTCCTGTTCTTACAAGCCAACGTTTTTTTTTTTTTTTCAAATTCAACACAAAAAATTTCTGATAGCAACTTTGCATAACTCCCATTTTCTCATGTCATTTATTTCTTCATTCTCATGCTGTGCTAGAAATGAGTGTAACAATGCATTCATATTGATAATGGATC
>JADBJO010022287.1:12500-28181 GCA_016801955.1 Conus betulinus | reverse complement strand
CCGGCTGAAACTCTGGCCAGGTATCTACAAGAAAAAAAAAAAAAGAAAACCCACCACGCGCACGCGCGCTTACACACAAACACACACACACCAACACACACACACACACACACGGCCACACACCCACATAGGCGGAAACACCGACCGCGCAGCAGGCCGCTGCGGCAACGCACACTCACACGCGCGCCGTATCTTCTGTACACACGTGTTTCGCTCTCGCGTGCCGTGCTGCGAGCACTTCACATATCAGCTTTTTTTTTTTTTTTTTTTTTAATTGAGAGGGACAGTCAATGTCAGAGGATGCTGCAACCCCACGGACGACACGCTTGAGAGCATGACCTCTGTGAGCTCTAACATCCACACAAGCTAAAACTGACACACTTGACTGCCACAGTCATCAACCACACTCCCTTATGTGTAAAACTAAAGGATTTAAAAAGGCTCCGTGACAGTAGAGTAGGGTAATAGCTAGGCCCAAGAACAGGAACCTTGGTGAACTCTCCAGACTCCTACGGGGACATTCCTAAATCAAATTTGTATTTTCCCTGTGATCCAAGCGAATGGATCTTGTGGAGTCAGGAGGGAGTGACAGGACGCTTAGTTGACGATAATCATTTCCTGGTCTGGTAAAGATTGAGTAGCTCGGTGTCCATCCTTCGGACCATCCGCTATATTATGTACTTGAAAAGACTGAAGATCTTACCTCTCTAAGATGTGCACTTTGTTTCTTTTTCGTGGTTTTTCGTTTTCCTCGTGTGGTGTTGTGTGTGTGGGTGTTGTGTGTTTGTGTTGCTGTGGTGTGCTCGTGGTGGGTGTGTGGAAAGATTGTCAGTTATTTTATTAGTTAGTTAGTAGTTAGTTAGTTATTGTGTGTGTTAGTTGTGTGGGTGTGTGTGTGTGTGTGTGTGTGGTTGTGTGGTGAGTGTGGTGTGTGCGTGCGCGCGTGCTGTGCGTGCGTCATGTGTGTGTGCATGTGTTCCGTGCTTGATGTGCGTGTGCTTGCGTGCGTCGCGTGCGGTGCGCGCGCGCGCGCGCCTGCGTTTGTGTGGAGTTGTTGCTGGTTGGTTGACACTCGTTGGTTGCGGTTGGTGTTGTGTGTGTGTGTGGTGTGTGTGTGTGTGTGTTTCAAAGACCTTCTTGACCTTTGATTTGGATTTCAAAATTTGTCTGAACCTGGTGCATTCAGCTGTTTGAGTTTGATATTCGGCTATTGCATCATTCAGTTCACGTATTGTGACTCCATCATCGGGACCATTTTGGGCTGGATTGTCAATTAACTTGGTCTCGTATCTCTTCTTTTGGTTGAAAATTCAAATCTACATAATAATGATAGTAGTATAGTTATAAACACGCACACACACACACACACACACACACACACAACACACACACACACACACACACACACACACACACACATTTGTGACCACAAAGTATACAGAGAAAAGTTTCAAACTTATTCGTAAACAAGTTATCCTGCTTCTTCTGTATGCTTTTGTGTGTTGTGTGAGTTAGCAAACGCAGGTAGCACTCAATTCAAAATGTGTTTTGGAAGGACCAGTGTATCATCATAACAATGGAGAACGGTACTGAGACGGGGTAAATAAACAAAGATTTTTCAAAGCAAAATAACGTTGGCCCCTTACGACAAGGTAGTAAGACGTAAGTATTGGATTCAGCTGGAAACAGGAAGCCAGTTAGGGCAGGGAAGCGACATGTTATGTTATTGCTAGTTTGCATACGGAACAATTCACAATCCTCTATAATCGATTTGTGCAATCTGGGAATCCATCAAGATAAGCGTTTATACAAGCCACTGTAGAGGGAATCAGCCAGTTTAGGCAGCTCCTGTAGAAATGAAATGTCTAATGCAGTCACTTCCTCGGTCCTTGAGGGTAAGCAGGTTGTTGCATAGTTTGTGTTTGTGGTGTTCGTTGTGAATTTAATTGATCAAACGCTGCAAAACCGGATGTTTGGATGACTTTTAAAACGAGACTGTGCCTTGACTGACCTGGAGTGCGACAACAACAAAAGTTGAATCAACGGTGATCTGACCGATTTATATGGTACCACGTGTGCATCAGCAAGGATATAATGATGTCTATGTCGCTAAATAAGATAATAGTGATCAAAGTGATGAGCATTTGTGTTGTAAGAGTTGAAAAGAATTGGGTGTCAGCATCAACCTTGGTGAACAACTATGTGGTGAGAAAAAGTATCGGAGAGAATTTGTCGATGACATAAATGCATTGTGTTCTGCCAGACAGTTATGAACAGAAACAAGAGAGGCATTTGGCGTGTGATTCCACTCACATGCCACAAATTTACACATCCGGCGGCAAGCATTTTTTTTTCTCTAGAGGTTGCATAGCTAAACAGAATCACAAGGCAAGCTGCCTACCAAACACTGTCATTTTTTTTAATGTCCTTGATGAGTGGCAGAAAGAAAGGACTGACAGAAGCACGCTCACAGAGTCTCTCTCTCTCTCTCTCTCTCTCCTCTCTCTCTCTCTCTCTCTCTCTCCTCTCTCTCCTCTCTCTCCTCACAATCCCATGCACACATACAAACACAAAACACTGCACTATACTACATATACACTCACAAACAAACTCGCACGCATATATCGGTCACACACAGAGGCTTTAATGCGGCGCACGAGCAACACACACACACACACACACACACACAAACACACAACACACACACCACACACGCACAACGCACGCACGCACGCACGCACGCACGGACGCACAGACACAAACACACCACACACACACACACACGCACGCGCGCGCGCGCACCACACACACACACACCACACACACGCCACACACCACACAAACACACACACACACACACACACAAACGCTTCTATACTCATGTCCATGTCCATACTCACACGCTGGCATCACCTCATTGATGAACACACACACCAGCGCAAACATGTCTACAGTATACGCTGGGGACCTGGAGGAGATTCAAAGTCTTATCTCAAGTGACGCTGTGTTGCATCTTGTGTGTCATTTTGTTATTGAGTTTGTCCAATCGTTATAAAGGTTTCGCAGGTGTGGGCCGGTGAAGTCATTCCAAATTTGTTTGACTGGTGATGTTTCTTAGTACTTCCATTTCAGTCTGTATGTGGTTGCGCACTAACCTTCTTTTGTGTTCAGATCTGAACGACGGTCAATGGTCTAGTTGGGGGCTTTGCTCTTGTTGGCAGTAACAGATTCTTCAGATTTCTATCAAAATCAAGATTCGTCCAAGTGTTATTTATCAGTTCTTTTCTATCGTGGACTTGCCAGAGCACGTGAGTCTGCTCTTCTTTCCTTTAGATCCAGATGTCAGAGCAGTACATACATAAGGTGTCTCTCAATGGAAGGCTGCGCATCAGAGAGGACGAGGAGAGAGAGAAAAGAGGAGACCGAGGAGAGGAGGGAGAGGAGGACCAGAGTGAGAGAGAGAGAGAGGAGGAGGAGAGGATGAGGGAGGAAGGGGGGAGGGGTGAGAGGAGGAGAGAGGAGAGAGTGGGAGAGGGAGAGGAGAGAGAGGATGAGGGGAGAGGTGAAGGAGAGAACGAGTAGAGAGGAGGGGAAGGGAGAGCGAGGAAAGAGAGGAGACAGACAGACAGCAGACAGACAGATGGGAGGGGTGCACCAAAAAAAACCGTTTTTCGTGATTACATAAAAAAACTTTGTTAGGGCTCTATGAGCCATGAAGACTAAGATGCGACTTTTAAAAGGCATGAGAAATTCAGAACATGCGCACTATTTTTCAGGTTTCCTGAAGTCACCCCAACGATGGGGCGGGGCGGGGGAGGGGGGGGGGGGGGGGGGGGGGGGGGGGGGGTGGGGGGGGGGCGGGGGGGGGGGGGGGGGGGGGGTCATTTTTTTAAAGATTCGAAAAAATCATTTTCAACGTAGAGAAAGTGAGGACAGGACAGAAGGAGGGATTTTCGTACCATCGCACAAAAGATTTATAATAATGTCTTGTACGACTGGGCTAGCTTTGCAAGCGCATACCTGGTGTTCGTCAATACGTCAGTTAGAAAGCAAAGTGATGTATGTATGCATGTGTGTGTGTGTTGTCTTAGTGTGTGTTGTGTGTGTGTGTGTTGGGGTGTGTGTGTGTGTGTGTGTTGTGTGTGTGTACACAAAAATCAAGGTCATGAATGGTTTGGACATTATCAACATCAAAACACAACTGCTGATCCATGACTGAAAATCAGTTCCATCTGCCCCATGTGTGGGAATTTGTCATGACTTCAAAACATCATCACTGATTTTTACAATCCCTGCGACTCAATTACTCAGATCATGATCCCCTACAAGGCAGAGACTTACATTTACAACAGGGTCGTCTGGAGTCATCTACGGAGTGAATGACAATTAATGAACAATTCCACTTTGGTGTAATGTGCGACTTTTGGCTACAAGACAACATATGATTGCAAGAGTGCACATAGTTAGTATGGTTGGCTACGTACTGGTGTGTGAACTCAACTCAGTGGAAAGTCGATGTGTAGTATTTTCTTATGTATTTCTTATGTAATCACGTGTAATAAGCATAGCCTTGAGCAATTGTATACAGACCTTTTTGGACAATTTCGGTGCTTATGCAACAACAATCCTCTAATTCAAGGTGCACATTGACCTAATGGTGAACGCAAACATTTTGTCAAATATTTTATTTAACAATTCTGGATACTTGAGTTATCGCCCCCGATCATCTTTCCGGTGGCAATATTTATTGAAAACGTCAACGTGCCTTCTAAACATTTTGTTCAGTCAGTCAGTTTACATCAGTCATACACGTTTCAATAGTTTTATATTTGCCCGATCCAGATTGCAGTTGCAAGTATCGAAGTGATTACGAAAAAAAATCAAACAAACATAAAAAAAAATACTTTAAGTGTTTGTGGTGCACTTGTCAGCTCAGCTGAAATCATTCACGAATCACATTTCAAAACTGCGATATGCTTGTTATAAAGGTGGTGTAAGTGATGTACTATTCCATTCTTTCTGAATCGATAGTCAAGCCCTGATGTGCCCAATAATCTCTTCACTGCTCTGTGCATGATTAACGAGGAAGTAAGTTTCAGGACCATTTGGAATGTAATCAGAACCCTGAGTGTGAAGATGGACGGGACGAAACTAAGACAGAGCACTGCCCCCGTACAGCAGTCCTGGATGTCAGGGTCTGGTGGCCTCACGCAACAAATGCTTCAAACTAGTCGCACAAGAAACAAAAAACTTTCCTTTGCACATCTGTCGTTTTAATTGTCGTAAGCTGGGTGGGAGAAGAACAGCCTCTCTAAAAAACAAGACGGGCCAGCAGGTTGATTCTTTACACGTGTTCAGACACTATCATGTCTTTGAAATGTTTCTTGGCTTATATATAGTTGGTTGGGACCATGTGACTTTTATGTACAGCAAAATTTCGTAAGTGGTCGGATAGTACTTTGATCTATGATATGAAACATTTTAAGTCTCTGTATTTAACACTATCCGACCAGGGAGTTTGCACACAAAGCTTCTTTTTATCAATGGAAAAACTTGGAAGATTGTGGAGAATAAAAGATGAGTCCATGACGCAGTTTTGTGTGAAATCAATGCAAGTCCCCCACTGTGTTTCCTTGACAAGTCCAACCTACTTCCACGGATCATCACAGACTCTGTTCTACACAAAACACACAGCAGTTGTTGTGTTTCATTGTCCAAAAAAACCATCTGACCACTCAAATTTTTTTATTGTGTGATCCTAAAGCACTCACTGTGGTACTCATACAGTCTATTCACAGTTTTGTAAACTGGTGAACGCCAGCTATTACCTGGTCAACACTGTGTTTGGCTCCTGACAATTATGCTCTGTTTCAATGTGAGACGACAACATCACAAACCCTGCATTACACGTTGTCTGTGACTTCAGACAGACTGTCCGGACAACAGTGATGAGTCATTCATTCTGTGTCCATCACCACTGTGATGGTTTTCTGTGCCTGAATGGTCAGTGTGTGTTACGACGCAGCCAACGTTGTAATGATTATTCCCTGACTGCGTGGATGATTCCGATGAGGATAAACTGTGCCATGTGTGATGGGTTTCTGTGTTCTAATTGTCAGTGTATTCCTCCGAAAAAGACGATGCAATACCGTTCGTGAAAACTGTTTGGATTCATCTGATGAGGATTGTGTGTCCATAAGAATAATCGCCCACACAGTGAGATAGGAGTAGATAAAAAAGCAACGGTTTTTACGTTAATCTTGATGGTCTGTTCTGGTTACTTTACCTCAGCATGTGATGGAATCTGGAAGAGTCTTGTCCTGACAGTCATTATTTCTTGCACAGAGGAGTGGCTGTACTGTCTCCCAGTCTACACTCGATGCAATGGGTTTCTGACTGTGTTTCATGGGGAAGATGAACAAGGCTGTGGATACTGTTTTGGTGCGTTGGTAACTATCAATGTCGAACTTCCAATGTATGTGTACACCCATATCACTTGTGTGATGGCTGGGCCAGTGTCCACCAGCGCGATGACGAATTAACATGTGACAGGAAGTTGTCCAGAGGCTTGTCTGTGTCGAGGGTGACTTTATATTGGTGTGGTCATCGTGCCTTTTCCTGTTGAATTATTCCCTCAGATTCGCTACGTTGATGCCAACGGTTTTCAGGAATGTCTCCACAGACTTTAGTAAGTACTAGATACCATAATACGTTTAAGCTTTGTCCCATGTTGCTTGTAAAACGTTTCAGGTATGAAACTTAACAATTTACAGTAATGTTGATCTAAGCCAACAATAGTTTCAACATCCTCGATATGGGTCTTGTGTTACTGGCCTATTCAATCTGAAGTTTCTGCTTTTACACAGCAGCCCTCTCAGCCAACTAACAAAGAGTGTGCCATCAAAACTATTTTTGCTATGCGCTGAGACGATTGGATGTGTCAAAAAACATTTCTTTTCATCACCAGTGAATTGTTATTCATGTATTTGCCCAGTTTTAATCTATTTCAATTTATCTTCAATCTCACATTAAAAACCATTGGATCCAAGGTTTTAAAAAACACGCCAAAATGTTAATGGTCTTGGATTTAAGAGCAATCCTATTGACAACATGTTCCATTAGATATATGTCAAGATCTAATACACTAAAATTCATCTTTTGGCCAAACTTAGAATTTGCTGTGATACCGCCTTGCTTCAAAAGAAACTAAGCGAAATACTCCTGCAATTGTTTTTGCTCCTGGATCGCAGTTTTTCTTCTTCGTGTGGAAAATCTCATAATTCCGAACGACATGTTTCAGATTTTCTTTTGCTTACTTTGTATGTTCGCCATTTTAGTAAATGTTATTTGCTTTCTAGCTGTGAAATATCTGTTCAGCGATGAATTCTATAAAATCCTCTTTCAGAATGACCATTTCCCAACCTGCAGTTCGCTAACATCTGGTATGGGGGTTCATGTTGGCATTAACTTACTTGTGAATGAAATATTTCACGACGAATACATAATTACGTATGAACAGACGTGGTCTGATAGCGTACTATGCAAAATAAATGGATTTCTTTGCCTTCATCTCTTGAAGTGTCAATTCTGATCATTGGAGTCATCACTATCCATCACAACCGTCATCACGTGTTTCCCTGGATATTCCTTGGTATGAACACCATGCCAATGGCTGTGGCATGTGCAACTGGCTTGGTGTGTTGGGATCCTGCTGTCCACTGGTACCTCTTCCCTTCCTGTACTCCTCACACTGGGCCTGCAGGGCCATCCTGGTCTGTGTCGACTGGCTTTATTTCATGACTAACATTCATTCTGACCCCAAGTTTCGGTGGTTCACAGTTCTTGGTGCAGTTCAACTTTGTTTTGTGCTCATGCTTGTTGCTGCTCAGGTCACATCATCTTCAAGAACACCCCACCAGACTATGGTACTGCGCTCGATCTCGGAAAGAGATCAGTCATTGATTGATTTCAATCCACTTTACAGCAAGCGTAACCTTTCGTTAAGTGCCAATTTGCTGTTTCTGTTTGGTCTGTCCGTGACTATGATTCGCAAGATACAATTGCTCTGGGATATTTTTTATCGGGCCATGGGATGTGTTTATCTTACCACTCAGCTCAGGCTCTCAACCCGCTTCTCTACATGTGGAATGCATACACAAGCGATGGCAAGCAAGAACAAGACACCATGAGTAAGTAGACATGTTTCAATCAACGACGTCCACACTCAAAGAACAATAAACGATTATTAAGTTGACACTCTCTCTCCTCTCTCGGTCTCTCTCTCTCTCTAGTTTCACAATTCATACAATTGCAAGTTGTGAATGAGTGGTTATAAATGCTCAGATGTCATTCTTTTCTACTGGTTAAACTTGTCCGTATTCTTCAGGGAGGAACAAGGCACCAAGCTAAACTAAAAATGTGTTTCCCGTATTTTGAAAAATTTTTTGTGGTCTTCTAGGCCTAAAACAATCCAAACTTTTTCTTCAAAATGTTTGATAGCCAGCTCCACCTAATTTGAACATATGGCGCTGAAGTTGGGGTTGTAAGTTTGGGGTTAACTGATCAAACCATAACTATAATTGAAAAAGGTCCACTTTTTGGCTATTAAACGTCTTCTGAAGGTAGTGTTTTCAACACCCAGTCACTTAATATTTTTCTGGAAACCAGTAGGATACCCGTTTAGATATTCAGACCTCAAAAATAAAATGTGTAATAATATGGGCTGACAAGTGAACCCGTATGGAAGATAGCCGGTTATCCCAAGAAGAATCCTTATAATAATGTTTATGTAGTCTGCATTATAAGGCGCCAAAAACAGAAATGGGTAAGTAATCTATATTTGACATGATATAAAGATGGTTTTGGATTTGTGTGGGAAAATCAAGGGGTAGAAGAATGTGAAATGTTTTGTGCATGCCTTTAAACAAAGATCTTTTCTGCCGAAAGCCCCTCAGTCGTTGGTAGAGCGCCAGGACTCGTAATCTTGGTGATCCGGGGGTTGCGGTTCGAACCTCCGCCGGGGCGTTTGGTACAGGAGGATTTTTTCCCTTGGAGTAACATTGGTTTCTGACTCCATTTCCCATTACAGTCCTTCGAATGAGACTATAAACGAGCGGGTCGGTGTGTGAACGCCGCATAACATCTTGCACACACGTAAAAAATCCCATCACCAACTTTCGGAAGAGTAGGCCAGTTTGGCCGTTGGATGGATGATACGCAGTTACACCATAACATGCACCCTGCGTGAAAAAAATGGCAAGATGAAGAAAGGTAAGGGGAAATTGAGTGAACGATATTGATGGCAGGACAACGGGAAACGACTGAATGAAGCACCAGCTGGCAGCTCTTCAGTCGGCACTACCCAGTTAGGCAGCCCGTCGTTGGCGTGTAAACGAGTGGTTGATTATAAAGCGCTTAGAGGCTTGTCTCTAACCGAGAATAGGCGCTATATAAGTATTCATTATCATTATTATTATTAGTATTATTTATTATGCGTTATATACAAGACTTAGTGACGCTGCTGGTACCGAACTCAAAGACAAAGATAGATTTCAGTTCTATCTCGCCGTTTCGACAACTCTATGATGTTCCAGAACGTTGTCTAGAAATAAACAATCCATCTCTTAGAAGAGAAATAGTTGACAAGAATTAGACTTGGAGTTTCACAACTAAGAATTTCATGAGTCCTAGATTTTCAATCACAAGAATAAATAATGATTGTCCATTTTGTCCTGGTATTGAAGAATCTGAACTGCATTCTGTATTAGTGTGTAATGAGTACAGTTCTGTACTGAAAAGCCTTTATCCCAGCCAAAATACCATATTCACCCAAATGCATTCAACCTGACTTTATTACTGTCAGATGTCAGAACATGGTAAACCTCTTGCTGTGCATTTATCAAAAGCCTTTAATACTAGAAACCATTTCCTGTACGATGTTTGATGTTTGATTCATTTGAAGATATACTTTTGCTTTTTTCCGTTTTATTTTTAGTAGTATCATCATTATCTCCCTTCCCATTCCCAATTTTCATTACCCCCTGATGACATGGGCAAATTGGACTATCATTATCATGTGGACTTTTGTTCGGTTCGTTCGCTCTCTGTCTCTGTCTCTCTCTGTCTCTCTCTGTCTCTCTGTCTCTTCTCTCTCTCTCTCTGTCTCTCTCTCTCTCCTCTCTCTCCGTGGAAAAAGGACACTAACAACAAGTACTACAATGCCTGCAAATTTTTTAAACTTTCAGAGCAAGTTATGAATCCTTTTTCTGGAGTTATGTCTACTTCATGGCCAGAGAGACAACAAACTAGGCCTACACGGCGCACGGTTTTAGTGGTGGGAGATTTCGTACCTCTCACATCATGTGACTTCAGCAGATTGCCATGTGTCCATATTCGGTCGAACTTTCGCCTCTCTTTTTTCAATTCATGCACTACTCCTACTCTGATTCAGTCAAACAAGACTCCTCATAAGTTGGGGCGCGCTGCGGCTCGGCTTAGGTGGCAGTGTTTCTTTTTGAAAATTCTTCTGATGTACATGGACGTCGAAAGTAATCCAGGACCAGTCAGCGGGACGGGTTGTGTCGACGGCAAGACAAGAAATCAACAGGGGTTGTCCAGCGTGTCGAAATTTTACGTACGATGTCAGGCCTTCAATTTCCCCGCGCGTTTCCCCGTTCCTAACGCTGCCCCCTTTCACGGCTCAAATATATAATGCCATCAGAGTATGTCAAAACCGATGAAGTTCTGACACAACTTCAGCAGATACAACAACATTATGCTGCGTTTGTGCTGATATCGGTTCATTCCATACATGGTGCGACAGTCTAGCACCAAACAGAAAAAAACGATCATTTGAAGCAGAACGTGGCCAGTCTGACAGACCTGTGTCAGTCAGTATCTACAAAGTACAATGTGCACAGTGTATGGCCACAAGAACAGTTGGTAACGGCCCTTGACACTCTCGAATGTGATCTGGATCGGTTAGAATCATCATTTTTCAAAAAGGAACAATGTCAAATTTTTCATGTTGTTGAAGACTCAAAATGAAGATTACCGTGTATGACACCCGGAAAGTCGTTCAACTGCTGAATCGTTTCTATCCCTCTAGAGACCTGGAGTGTGGTGAAGTGGAGAGAGCGCACTGAGGTCGGACCCCCAGGAAGTGATTCCGCCCGTTCCCAGCCGTAATTGCCTCCCTTCATCATTGGCAGACAAACTGTCAGTGCTGCAAGAAAAGAGCACAGGGAAGAAATGTCTGATGAAAAAGGCATCTGTGTGGGCCGCAGACTTCCACCAGACGACGCTACACTGCATTGAAACATCACAGAGTGGAAGGGAGACGGGCTTATATTATTTCAGAGGTCAACTATGTTTCAATGGAACAAGGAAAATACAAGGATGGATTTCGAGGGAGAAATGCCCAGAACAGTTCTCAACAATTAGTTAGGCAGAACAGCATCAATAGTACAAATCACACTGTACAGCCAAAGGGGGATTCCTCTTTGCCCCCCTCTGCTTCTGACTTGGAGGAAATTCCCACCCTAAACAGGCGACAATCAGACAACGGAACAGGCAGATAGCTCCAGTCTTATCCAACAGAAGTACTCGGTCTCAATCCACTGCCTACTCAGACCTGCAGCGACCCCGAATATATTGAAAATTACAATGCAAGTTCTTATACACCAGGTGACAACGTTTGGGATGAGCCTTGCTAGATCTGCGGAGACAGGATGCCAAGGTGAATTCTAAGATGAGTGTAAAGAGAGTGTGGCATGGCAGTCAGCAGTGGTACATGGTGATGCTCAGGACATTGACGACAACTGGGGGCAGTGAGCAGACCCACTGTTCATTTCCTGTCAACAAAATCAGCCCACCTCCTACCATGATTCCCGTTTTTTCCCCCCCCTCGGCTGAGTCCTCTAAGAAGGCAAACACTTGCGGAACCTCAGTTCAGGAAAAAAAAAGAGGCAACCAGCACACCCGATGTATGGCCGGACAGCAGCATTCCACAGCCCCCACCAGTCAGTTTTACGGGGTACGGTATTAGGTAGAACGCCAGTCTTCAGATCCCCCAGTAAGCTACCCCCGACCGTCGCCATCCATCTCCCATCGGTCATTCCATCTCCCAGCCCGACCCCCTCCCCGGTGGACCAGTCCTGCAATGTCAGCTGCAGTCTGTGTCTCAGTGGAACAGTGTGAATCACAGGTACGTGACGAGCACGGCTGTGGTGCCACGGCCACTCCAGGTGATCCCAGCCAGGGTCTGATGTCTACCGCATCACCCATTGAAAACGAAACTTCAAATCCAACACTGCAAAGAGCTCCACTCACAAGCAGGCACACAAAAACAAAAGCAAACAAAGCAGACTCAAGACAGAAGCAAACAAACATTGGCTTACTGAGAAGTTCAAATTCAGAGACAAATACGGCTCTTCTGTTGCACATTCTAACACATAGGGATTCGGCCGGCCCATTACATTTGTGGACATTCCAAGAACTTGGCCTGTCTTTCCTGGAACATAGATGGTTTGGTCAAGTAAAGTTGGCAGATACTGATTTTCTTCTTTTTGTACAAACGTTTGATATTGTGTGTTTGCTAGAAGAAACGTACCTAGATGATATGTTCGACTTGGATGGTGACTTCAACGATTACATGAAAATTCAGGACAAAAGCCATTAAACATTCATGTATGGGACGTAGGTCTGGAGGGCTTCTATTGCTAGTCAATAAAACACTTAATAAGCACATTACATCAATTAAAGTTCATACTGATCACGTTGTGTGTATTAAGATGTCTAAAAGCACGCCTTGCGGGGGACAAATGACATTCTGTTGATATATGTCCCTCCTTCTGGTTTCAGTGCATTTCACTAGCCCTCAGCACTTGTGTCTTAAGAGGTTATCTTTTTATATTTTCTACTTTTCACTAGAAAAATGTAGCTTGTTTTTCACATGCTCTTCTTTGATCTTCTTTTGGCTTCTTAGGTTGCACCTTTGGTTGTTTTTTTTGAAAACAACAAACATACTACGGTATTGCTCACCAGCCTTTTTCTGGTATAGCATTCTTCTTAAAACCGAAAAGGCAGGGAGTCAAATTACCACTTTCTGCGTCACTGAGGAGAAACAACCAGGTTTCGAAATATCGGTATCTGACCAGGAGTTATATGTTAGTGAGCTTCCCTCCCCATTGGAGATGGTCTCCTACTTCGGAGACTATAAGCTTGCTGAAGGTCCATTTTGGGAAGCATTTTATTATTCCCCGTTCACCCACTCAAGCACATACTGTCAGTTAGGCAGAATCATCTACCACTACAGATATGAAGGCTTTCACCCCCCCCCACCCCCCCACCACCCCTATTTCTACAATCTGAGACATTAGAGCAAGCTTTGTATATATAATTCGATATTTCATGCAGTCATTGCAACACCAATTTGCTCTGTAAGTTGCTGGGAATGATGCTCGGTACTTAATCCTTGGAATTTATATTTTTTATCGTATATATATATTTCTATATATTCTATATATATATATATATATATATATATATATAGATATATATTATAAGACAATACCAAGTTAGAAAGAGAAAAGTCTCTTTACTTCTTGTAGTACAACGCAAAAAAAAAACATGTATGACTAAATAATTCATCTATTAACTAAATAGCTAGCTAATTAACTAACTAACTAACTACGTTACTGACTAGCTACGTTATTAACTACCTAACTAACATGACTGACTGAACTAACCTAACCAACTTATTCCTTCACGGGTTGTTTTTGTTTTTTTCTTTTCTTTTTTTTTTTTTTTTTTTTTTTTTTTTGACCTCTGCCGGAATTCAGACCCACAACGTTTGAATGGGAAGGCATCTGAAGGTGTGCCTTACCCTCCTGATAACAGACACCTATTTCTGCCTTTGAGAGATTTTAAAGCCTTATGCAGTTCACTTTTGTTCCTCCCCGATCAGCAATTAGTTCAATTTTACCTAGCTGTTTCCTACACAAGTCTGTTTGTGTGCCTGTTGGGAGTCTCTTGTCAACTTATGAAAGTACCCCCGCCCCCCCCCCCCCCCCCCTGCTGAACTCAGCACTGCAGAACATGATGCTATCCCCCATTCAAAATTGAAGGCAAAGGAAACCACATTGTCTTCGTCCTGAGGTTCAATGCTATAACCGATTATTTCCAAGTCACGTTATACCACGGGCGTCCCTGTTGTGTATCGCAGAAGGTTGTCCCTCCGAGATAAACAGGGGATAACACTGTGGAAACACAAGAAGAAAGCCAAGTGAAGGCAAGTCAGCCTTTTCATCTCCATCTGATTATTTTTGCCAACTTTCACCAACTTTCTTCTATGACGTTGATGCTGATAGTGAAAAAGTGTTTATACGGATAAACATGTGGCTGACAATGGTCATTGTTACCTTCCACTGTGCGCCAGCCTTTGCATGACACTCAAAATCAATGAATGGCAAATCAGCATGAAACTGTGTGGTGCCTGTTACCGCACAAAATATCACCACCAGCACAAATGTCACAATTGTGACATTTTGTGCCAGTTGTAACATTTTGTGCAGTGAAAGAATGCACAAAATGTCACAACTCGTAGTTGTGACAATTTGTGCACCTATGTTCAGTTTTCGAAATCACTCTTGTACAAAATGTCCACAACCTGTCAGCCTTCTTGGCGAGCAGACTCTCCAGTTTGGTTCATGTCGTTTTTTTTTTTGTTTGTGTTTGTTTGTTGTTTTTTTTTAAATTTCGTTTGTGTGTGTGTGTGTGTTGTGTGGTGTGTGTGTGTGTGTGTGGGTGTGTGTGTGTGTGGGGGAGGGGGGGGGGGGGGGGGGGGGGGGGAGGGGGGGGGTGGGGGGGGGGGGGAGGAGTCTGCCCCACGTAGGGGGGGGGGGGACAAAACGGACATCTTTGGCAATGTCTCTTCAACCACTTAAGACAGCCTTCTCAAATTTGTTTGTTGATTAGGTAAAGGTATGCTGATATTGCTCGCAAAAAAAAAAAGGCAAAGGTCAAGGTCAAGGTCAAGCTGATCGTTGAACACCCATTTGCTTTTTCCTGCAATATTTTTTTCCAAAATCCTTCAAGTTAGTTTTCAAAACTTGCTACACAAATGCATAGCCATGGGTACACTAACAATAACCTATTGGGCACAGCGCGCCCAGACCCAAATGTCCTAAAACTGTATAAGAAAAAATGGATAATTATAAACACATGTAAAAGGTACATACATACAAAGCCATAGCACAGATGTATATGAAACACTTGCACAAGACTAACAAAGTGCTAAAGAGATGCGCCTACGAATCAAGACAAATCGTGTTGTTTCTGGTAGCCAAACATGGGCCATCTCGTCTAGGCTGTCACCTCGTAAACATGTGCAGTGGATTACAGACAGACTAAAAGGAGATATTACTATATATAAAAGTTGAAAATCATGAATTGCAAGCCAGATTGAAAAACACAAAACAAAACAAACAAACAAACGTGGACATCATATAGTATACCCACCCATCCCATCCACCCACACACACACCCACACCCCCACATGATGAGAGAGAAAGTTGTGACAATTTGTGCTGCAGTGATTTCAGAAAAGGCATACAGATGCACAAATTTTCGCAACTGTGACCATTTTGTGCAAATTTTATGCAAACTGTGACAATTTGCGCA
>JADBJO010022287.1:0-2500 GCA_016801955.1 Conus betulinus | reverse complement strand
TCGTCACGCTGGTGCGGGTAAGATCAGGACCAAGTCTGACGTCCTCATTCTCCTGCAGCTCACGACGAGTCCTCTGGCTGGACATCAGGACCATGGTCAAGTCATGCCGCCTGAAGGTAACGATGGCAGCTCTCTTCTGATCACTATCGCGTCGTCCAACGGGAACATCATCGACAACATCGTCACAGTCCCACACGAAGTCAGTGTAGTAAGTGTTCAGTAAGTTACTGAGCGTATTGACCAGCCCTGATGAGGTTTCACCTGACGGTTCCTCCAGCCCGGAAATGTTAACTTTCCTGCGATGTAGATCTGACTGCATTCGTTCAAACTGGTTCTCTAGTCTCTGAATGTAATCTTCTGATTCGTGCATTCGTCTTTGGAGGGTCTGTGTATCCGTCGAGTTCCGTGTGACTGCCTGCGACACAAACGACAACCCCTGCTTGATGTCGGACATGTTATGTGCAAACTGATTGCAAACTGATTCTCCATATTGACTGCCTGGTGTGAAACCTCATCACAGAGTCAATCTGCTGTGACAGGCGCGCCTCACTACCCCCGTCCTAGGCGTTGATAGGATTCTGAGGAGTGGTCCGGGATTTTCTTCCACATCACCACATCACAAGATCAACACTGCCGACAACCACAACAAAAACAAGTCTGACGGCCTATCTTTCAGTCGAGTAAAAATATCAGTGTGAGAAGTTTACCGCTGCTCTCGCTCTGTTTGCCATGAAGATGATGAAAGAAATTGAAATACCCAACAGAAAGTCTGTGCTGCATCACAGTAATTGGCATGATCGGAGCAAGCATGATTTTCACAGTAGAAAGCATCTTAAAATTTTTCTAAGTCCAAAAAATCAGTTCACGCTATGCTACAGGTGAAAGGACGGGAGCTCTTGTAAGACACGTCCAACCCGAACGGTGACCGCGCGTTCACTCCACAGAGAGAGAGAGAGAGAGAGAGAGAGAGAGAGAGAGAGAGAGAGGATAGAGATCTTTAATTTCAAGGATAACCTAAAAAGAATACAAACGCTTTTTTCCAATCTAGCCCTCGTCCTGGTAAAAGACGGACCTTAGCATGACTAGTAACTAAACACGTACAGAACTTTAAAGAAACACATACATTTCAAAAGTGCAAAAGTTGTACCTGACTCACCTTAGCTTTTTTTTTAATCAACTTTAGCGCATTGGTGAGATAAAAGAAATTGAGAAAATAGATCAATCAATCACTTAATGAATTATTCAATAATTGAATGAATGAATGAAATGATGAATGAATGAATGAATGAATGAATCGATCATCGATTAATAAATCAATTGAAAAATCATCGAAACTACACTGAATTGATAAAAGTAAAACAAAGCGATCCTCTCATTTTGTTATCAAAGGAACACAGGAAAACACTGTGAGGAGTAGGTATGGTGCCCATGTGTGTCTACGGGAAGGGCTCAGAATGTTTCTCTATTACATTCACAGAAAAGTTGTGTGTTAAGACTTTACCTCACCCCCCCCCCTCTTAGTGACGAAAGGAGCAACTTTCCCTTACTAGCCATTGAAAGAAATTCTTATTTTACTTGAGGCTTGTCAAAAATACTCAAGGTAGGCTCAGCTCATGGATAATTCTCCTTAGGCTCGTGCACTTCAAAGTGTTTGTAGCTCTGAGCGAACGAATTACAGATGAGTTCAAACATTCAATACTGAATGAATGACAAAGAACTGACACAAGCGCACTTTCACACATCGATTCTACTTGTGTATTCCGGGGTAAAATACTCAAATCAATAGAACTTCAGTCAAGGGAGTCTTTGTTTGAGCTGGTTTTTCCCCCCACGTTTATCTCATCATGAAGAGAGGGGAATTTCTGGATGAGTTGAGTTGGGGTCCACTTGGAATATCAGAACTTACCTGATGTTGGAGAGGAGTGTGGATCTCTTGCCAGTTGCTAGTGATTGGTCCACCTTCCCTCCAGGCAGGCTGATCTGTATGGTTTGCCTGGCCCCTTGCTACCGGGGAATCCTTTTTTTTTCTGTTCCATCTACAGTGCCCCCTCAGTGGCAGTGCACCCACACTGCTAATTCTGACTCCTCATCCACAACCACAGCCTGGTCAGTTTCGCTGCAGCCCCGCACCAGCAATCCACAGGGAGCGTTAAATGTCAAACCGTCAAGAGGACCCACCAGAGCAGACACTGCACTGCTGCCGAGTCACTTCGGTTATGTTCAGTGGTACCTGTTCTGATCCAGCATATGCAGGACACCACCTGCCAAGCACCGTACTGACGACAATAATTATTAGTCACAGCTGGCGTGAGTGAGCTCTTCCTATGGAGGGTGCCACCCCATCCGTTTCAATGACAGCCTCCATGGACACGCCGATACAGCTGACCCCGAGAAAATCAACCGAGGCCACAGATGTGGAGAGGACATCGAAACTGAGATCACCGTGAGAGCAGGGAATGAAGGCCACAGAATTTGAGATATTTTTTTGTTTAGTGCTGAT
>JADBJO010022286.1:22500-28182 GCA_016801955.1 Conus betulinus | reverse complement strand
CAAACAGGCGAGCCACCTGCCAAGTCATCCATGATGGGAAGCTGACAGAACCCTTTTCTGTACAAACCGGCGTCTGTCAGGGTTGTTTACTTTCGCCGACAATCTTCCTGATGGTGATTGACTGGGTCATGAGACAGTACAGCAGGCTGGAGGACTGGTATCCAGTGGACCTTCACGAAGCAGCTGGAGTACCTGGACTTCGTGGATGACATCAACCTCCTCTCCCACAAGCAGCAAGATGCACAAGAGAAGCTGTGTCATGTTGCAGAAGAAGCTGAGAAGACTCGGCTCCAAATAAACATCGGGAATACAGAGGCATGAGGGTGAACAACAAACAGCAAGATCCAGTGCGACGTCACCAAGAAGACATCAAGGAGTTGACAAGTTTGTTTACCTGGGCAGTGTAGTCAGTAAAGATGGGGGGGGGGGGGGGGGGACAGACAAAGACATCAAATGCCAAATCAACAAAGCAAGACACGCCTTCAACACCCTGCGCCAGATCTGGGAGATCAAACAGCCCTCTCACTCTGCAACAAGATCCGGATTTTCAACACAAACGTGAAGTCTGTTCTTCTATATGGTTCAGAAACATGGCAGGTAGCCAAGACCAACACCAACAAGCTACAGGCATTCATCAATAGATGTCTCAGAAACATCTCAACATCAGTGGGCCGAAAGTCATCTCCAATGAACAGCTGTGAGATAGGATGAGACAAGTCCCAATTGAAACTGAGATAAAGAAACGGAAATATGGGGATGGATCGGCCACACGCTACGGAAGCCTGTATCCAACGTAACCCAGGCAGACTCTGAGTTGGAATTCACAAGGAAAGCGGAAAGTGGGTCGACCAAAACAGACTTGGCGCAGGAGTGTCGACGCTGAGGTGAAGGCCACTGGAATGACGTGGGCTGAGCTAAGGTGGACCTGCCAGAAAAACGCGTGCGTTGGAGAAGTGTCGTCGTGGCCCTATGTCCCTCAAGAAATCAAGAGGCATCAGAAGATAAGAAGAAACTGTGTTGCCACTACTTGACCTTTGTGATAACCCTGAACTCTGACCCAAGGCCTGGCAGGCGACCACACGGTGATTTGCATGACCTGGCCATGCCCCGGGCAGCAAAGGGTGCCTGTCTTGTCTGTATGTCTGTTTCAGTTGCCTGTCTGCCTGTCTCTCCCTGTTTAAGACGAGTCTGTCTCTTGGTTGGTCCTCTTGTCTGTATCTTTTTTTTTTTCGTTCCTGTCTGTCTGTTTTCGTTCTGCCTGTCCCTGTTTGCCTGTCTGTGAATTTACATCAACAGCATCTTTCTGTTTTCTTTCTGCCTACCTTTCAGGTGTTATCTGTTTCTCTTGAGTTTTGCCTGTTTTTCGTTTTTTGTCTCTAAGCCTTATTTGCATATTTGTTTCTCTCAGGTAGTGTGTTAATTGCCATCACTCCAGAACTTGGAAGACATTATCGAGAATGGTGCAAAACCAACGCAGAAAATTCTGATGCTGGTAGAAGACCTTTGCACAAAAGATGATATTTTAAATATACACTGACGGTTCTGTCACCAAAGGTAAGTCAGGCTGGGGACACACAGTGAAGCAAAATGGCCGAACTATTCCGGAAGACAATGGTGCGCACAGTTTAACAACTTCAAGTCTAACAATGGAAATAGAAGCAGTGATACAAGCACTCCACTGGCTTTCACAGCCCCCAGTGCATGTTGTAGACGTGTGTGCACTGGTGTGTGTTCATGAGTGGGGTGATGCCAGCGTGTTAATTAGAGAGTCCATGGACATGAGAATGCAAGCGCTGGTGTATGAGTGTGTGTGTGTGTGAAACAGTAAGTGAGTATGGTGTGTGTATGCGCGAGCGCGCGGGCGCGCGCGTATGTGTTTATGTATGTGTGTGTGTGTGTGTGTGTGTGTGTGTGTGTGTGTGTGTGTGTGTGTGTGTTCATCAGCGCGTTAATTAGCGAGTGCATGGACATCAGTGTGCAAGCGTTGGTGTGTGTGTGTGTGTGAGTGTGTGTGTGTGTGTGTGCGTGTGTGTGTGTGTGTGTGCGTGCGTGCGTGCGTGCGTGCGTGCGTGCGTGCGTGCGTGTGTGTGTGTGTGTGTGTGTGTGTGTGTGTGTGTGTGAGTGTGTGTGTGTGCGCGCGCGCGCGTATGTGTGTTTGTGTGTGTGTGGTGTGTGTGTGTGTGTGTGTGTGTGTGTGTGGTTGCCTGGGTTGTCTGTGAGGCAGAGGAGTTGTTCTACTTATTGTTATGTGTACGCGTGTGTGCAGGCGTGTGTGCGCATGCACATATATGTTGTATTTGATGGTCTTGTTCTTGTTCTTGATCCTAAGTCATCTTCTGAACATTCGCGGACGTAGTCACACACACACACACACACACACACACACACACACACACACACACACATACACTCGCGCACGCGCGCGCGCGCGTGCACACGCCTTCACACACACACATGCACACGCACACGATCATCCGCGAGTGTGCGCGCGCGCGCACACACACACACACACACACACACACACACACACACACACACACACACACACACACACACACATACAAACGTGTGCGCGTACATTCGCTCGCTCCTACGCACACACATATAGACATGCGTGCATGTGCACGTCCACAAGTGTACGATTTGTATACAATATGTCCATCATACATGCTTTTGATCACGTATTGCAAATATAGATATTTTCTTATTCTTTTATCTAACTGGTTGTAAATTTAGTGATTCTCCTAATATCATACTTGTTTCTAAAGTACAGTGTGTTGGTATTAGAACACTTCCATCTCAGTCCATCTCCGTCGTTGTTCTCTCTCTCTCTCTCTGTGATGGAAAAGAAATACATTAGGTTTGTTTTTGTTTTTATTTGGTGTTTACGACTGGTATACAGAGCAGAATAAAAGGCAAAGAAGACGAGAAAAAGAGACGATGGAATTGACAGAGAACAAAGGCGTGATCACACAACCAAGGCACAGTGCTACCATTATAAACCAAAAAGTGGAGTTGTAGAGTCCTAGAAATAAGAGATCAAATCGTATAGTAATGAATCTGATCGGCGTAGAGATCATCTCGGTCTTACCACCGCACAGCTCCTGCTCTTAAACATTATCCAGGATTTTACAGCATTGGTATCTTACATGGATTGGCCTAAAGCACCAGTGAGGTTAGATCTAAACGACACAGCCAACACGGACAGAACATTCCAACACTCCTTGAGCAGTGGAATGGGCAGAGGATGTAGATCACAATCCGGAGCGCGGCTTGCTTCAGAAAGTCTTTCTCACAAACAGGACAAAAACACAGATGATGGAATGCAATTGACATTTTAATACTTTGAGAGGATGAGGGATTGAAGGTTGATGACCAATTGCATTTCTAATGATTTCAATTGTATGAAACGAAAACTCAGGGAATAAAAAGATGGCTGTGTGAAAGGAGAATACACTGGCTGTATTTTTTTTAACATGCTAATACTTTTGTGATATCGTCCATTTCTACTTGACTTGGCCTCAGAGATTTTGCCGATAGAGAACAAGAGTCTTGGCCATATACGTCATGAATGCAACAAAGTTGTAACTAGTTTGTGCATCTTCTAATAAGAACGTCGTTTAAAATGCTGTTGTTATGATTTCTCGATTGCTTACAATTTATATTTAAGATGTAATGATTTCTCGATTGCTTACAATTTATACAGACCACTGATTTCGTTGTAAGAGCATGAAATGATCATGGAAAACCATCAGCCAAACACCTACACATTTTGTTTTTCATTTTATTGATTGTTTCTTCGTTTGTTTATCAGGCTGGGGCCAACACTCTGGCAATACTCTCAGGTGAAAGTTATAGGCAAACTTCCCGCATAAAGTGACCAGCAGAAATACGAACAGAAAACAACAGGTCAGTCTATATTGTGTATCACGCAAACGATGAGTGATCATAAAACGTAAAGTGAAAATCATTTTGAATTTTCCATCATTTAGTTTCGTTTGTTTGTTTGTTTGTTTGTTTGTGACATTTCTTTGTCTTTCCTAAACAAGACCTAGAAGTGGAAACATTGCATGTGTATGGTAATTATTTTCATCTGGTGGTCTAATTTTTTCGCTATAATTATTCACTTTGGATCATAGGTTATGGATGCTAGAAATGAAGACCATCATCAGCTGACATCTGTTTTTAACAGTCTGAAATTATTTGCAGATGGTGGTTGTGAAGAAGGGGTGATGAGAGATGGAACGGGGTGGACATGTTTCACATATCTTTCACTTTGTCACCGCTGAAGCAGGGAGAGGGGGGAGCTATTTCAAGCTTTTCTCTACAGGCTGGATGAAAGAAAGGTAAAGACCCGGGACATTTTCCTGTCTCTTTCTGTGAAACAACTTCCACTCACTGCAGACAGAAGGCAATGGGAATATACCCTTGTCATTGTTCATGGTCAAATGCAACGCGAAATAGACTGCAGTTACAGTACCTTTTCCTGTGAATCAATGGTTCAGGAAAGGTATCTGGCCAAAAAGATAGTCTTACATTTTGAAACAAAAATTCAAATTATTAAGCACTCTGACACACTTTATCACCTTTTCTGTTTCCAACTGTCAATCATTGATCAACACCCAATCTGCCAAAAATATGTTGGTGCTACTCTGGAACCAGGTACTGCAGAGTAGAAAGGTGCTGCTGATTCCATGGTTGTCTCCATGTTTTGAAAATTTCAAACAGGTGGGGAACCATACACTTTAAAGAGAAAGAGGAAATGCAAGCACTTGAGCACGAGCTACTTCTGTTCGAACAATATGGGAATCAAGAAGAAATTGTCACTATTATCATCTCTTTGCTTATTGCAGAAAAAGTCATTGATGTACATCGCTTTTGTGTGACTAATTCAGGATATATCATGTCATTGATACAGATTATTTTTCTTGTTTGAGCAATGCAGGAAATATGAAAACCAAACGTACAGACCATTTTCGTCGAAAATCATTCCTGTTTTAGTCATACATGAAAGAGTATGATCCACCACACAGTAGATTTGTTTGAGTCAGTCATAGGAGACAAGGACACAGCTTTTTTTTCTTTTTTTTATTGAGCAGTTTAGTAACAGGAAGACATGGACAACATAATTGCTTTTGAAGCATCTCAGGAGACAAACACAAAAAGCACATCGTTTATGTCTGAGCAAGGCAGGAAACAGGAAAACAAGCACACCATCATATCTGTTTGAGCAAGACGAGAAACAGGAAGATAAGAGCACTATTCTCCCTGTTTGAGTAAGACAAGAAACAAGAAGATAAGAGCACTATTCTTTGTGTGTGAGCAAGACAAGAAACAGGAGGATAAGCATACTATTCTTCCCGTTTGAGCAAGACAAGAAACAGGAAGATAAGAGCACTATACTTCTTGTTTGAGCAAGACAAGAAACAGGAAGATAAGGGCACAATTCTTCCCGTTTGAGTAAGACAAGAAACAGGAAGGTAAAATCACTGTTTTTCCTGTTTGAGCAAGAAAGGAAACAGGAAAAAGCACTGTTCTTCCTGTTTGAGCCAGACAAGAAACAGGAAGATAACAGCACTATACTTATTTTTTGAGCAAGGCAAGAAACAGGAAGATAAGCGTACTATTCTTCCCGTTTGAGCAAGACAAGAAACAGGAAGGTGAAAGCACTGTTCTTCCTGT
>JADBJO010022286.1:0-15000 GCA_016801955.1 Conus betulinus | reverse complement strand
TCTTGATAACCATTGTGCCCAACGTCCGAGCACTTCAGAAACAGAGCAAACTCCAAACACATTTATAAAACAAAACCAACAAACGTTTGTCTTGGAATCAATTTTGCTCTGGTCTTACGACTAAAACATCAAAGAAAAACAGTGTGGAAAAATTATCAAGAAAATTAAAGGGAAGAACACCTGTTCTACTGTGAGCCATCTCAAGTTTTCTGACTAAAACAGAGAGAAAAAAAGCTGTTGCCAATCTGCTTGCTTCAAATGTTGAAGCGAATTCCTCTTCTAACAAATCAGCCTGTTTGTCAAAAAACAAGCCTTTAATGAAAATTCACCCTGCAATTTTTCATCAGATTACATGGAAGAATACAATTTTCTTTTCACTTTAAATGAATTGAAATCTGCCTTACCTTCTTGCAGCGATTCATCTCCTGGTGTAGATGAAATCCATATAAATTTTAAAACATCTTTCGCAAAATATCTGAACATCCTGCTACAAGTGTAAAACCATGTGTGGACTACTGGGTGCTTTCCACCATCTTGGCGAAAAGCGTCATCATACCTAATCCCAAACTGGGAAAAAATCTTTCAGATTCATCCAATTACCATCTGACAGCTTTGACCAGCTGTTTCTGCAAACTGATGGAAACAATGGTCAATTCTAGACTTGTGTGGAAACTCTAAACCGATGGCCTTCTGGCGAAACAAACGGTGTGGTTTTCCGCATACATCGAATTGCAGTACACCATTTGATCCGTCTGGAATCTACGCTTCGAAATACTTTTCTAAATAAACAACACACAGTTGCTATTTTCTTTAACTTGGAGAAGGCCTTTGATACCACCTGGGAATTTGGGATACTTTATGATCTCCATGATCCTGGTTTTCGGGGTCATCTTCCCCTATTTGTTAAAAAAAAAAAATGGACAGAACAACAATTTCAGGTTCGAGTAGGCACCACTCTCTCTGATGTTCACGAGTAGGAGTTGGGCGTTCCACAAGGGAGCATACTGTCTCCTGCCCTCTTCAGCAGCATAAAAATCAACAACATTGTTATTTCAGTTCAACTGGATTCCAACTGCTCATTGTTTGTAGATGATTTTGGTCTTTAAGCAACTGGAAGCTTGCACCCAAGTGGTCAGCACAGGCTCCAGCTTTGTGTGGATAAACTTCAGCTGTGGGTGGAAGAAAATGACTTTACTTTTTCTGCTACTAAGACACAGTGCATTCACTTTCATGATTTTCGACAGTTCTTTCCTGATCCTGAAATCCAAACAGGGATATCTCCTATTCCAGCTGTAAAGAGGCCAAATTTCTGGGAGTTATTTTCGACCAAAAGCTCAACTTTCTTAGTCACATTAAACACTTAAAAAACTTCTTGCCAGAAAGCTTTGAACATTCTGGGGTCATAGCACACACTGACTGGGGCGCTGTTACGAAAACTTTGCTGCAACTCTACAAAGCCTTGGTCCGTTCTCAACTGGACTATGATTGTGTTGTATACAGCTCTGCGAAACCCTCTTATCTAAACCTCTTGGATCCTATTCCTCATCAAGGGCTTTGTCTCCGTCTTGGAGCATTCTGCAACTACCCCGGCTAAAGCCTGTATACAGAGGCAGGTGAATCATTATTATCCTACCGCAGATGAAACTATCCTTAAATTACTACCTCAGACTGTTCTATGTGCTAGAAAAACCCCTGCCTTTGTGTTTTTAAGCATCAGTTTCAAAGTAAATTTGACAAAAATATCCCAACTTTATTTCTCCGTTTTGATTTCCTACGCAACCTCATGCGCAGAATGCGGGTCTTGATCTAGGAGTTGTAATTGACTTTGTCTTAAGTTCCAGATAAGCCTCTATGGACCTTCACAACAGAAATCCACTTTGATCTTGCCACTTTTCGCGAAGAATCAACCAATTCTCAGGCATACATGGCATTGTCTGCCGATCTCTATACAAAATTCCCATCCTTTCTGAAGATATTTGCTGATGGTCAAAGTCCCGATGATGAAGTGGCCTGTGCAGCCTATTCCCCAGGTGCTCCTTCTCAAATATTGTCAAAACATATTCCGTCAGATACTTCTGTTTACTCTGCCGAACTTAGTTTTGGTTCTAGCACTAGAGATAATCTTGCAGTCTACAAACACGGACTGTCTGATTTTGTCTGGTTTGCTATCAGCTTTGGAGGCCATAGCTGGCTGTAACCTCCATCATCCTGAACTCATGACCTTAAGAAAAACAAAACTTTTTACCTTTTGAAAGTGGAAGGTCACAACATTAATCTTGCTTGGCTTTCCGGTCATGTGGGCATTGGGTGAAATGAAATGGCTGATTGTTTGGCCAGGAATGCCACAACAAGGAAACTATCTAACATGTCCATCCCTACTGAGATTTGAAACCGAAAGTTGATGATTATGTCAGAGGTCTATGGCAGGAGGACTGGAATACACAGATGAATAGCAAACTTTTCCAGATCCGTCCAAACCTGAAACCCTCATCTACCTCTGGTGGTCGCAAAGAAGAAATGTTTTTTTTTTTGCCAGCGCACACTGGCCATTCATTTTTAACTCATTCATACCTTTTAAGGAGCGAAGAATCTCCATGGTGCATTTCATGTCGTGTACTACTCACAATGAAACATATTCTTTTAGAGTGTTGGGACATGCACAATGTAAGACATAAACATTTTACGGCAGATTCCATGAAAACCTTGTTCAGAGATGTAATCTTTGAATTTCTGAAAAAGATTAACATTTTTCATCTGATCTAAGGCTTTACAGTAGACCTTTAACCAAATTTGGATTGTGTTTTTAGAAAGTGTATTTTAAAGAGTGTGTGTGAACGAATGACTTGTGCGTGGACTTGTGGACTTGTGGTCGGCTGAGCTATAAGCAACATCACCTTACCTTACATTACTGGCACTTTTCTCCTCTCTGAGAGAAAAAGACGAATGACGTCACAGTTTGATTTGTTAGATTCACATGGAAACATAAGTATGTGTTGGTGAGCTATCACGCTATCAAACATTATGTAATCTTCACCTTCTCTGCTTTCTAGGATTAACCATTGGCTGTGCTCTAGCTGTAGCCCTGTTTGATGCTTCTAAATAATTCTGTCCCAAAGGTAGCGGTTAGGACAGGATCAAAATGGACAAAACTATTTGAGGCACTATTCTGAACTATTAGTGCACCGTGTTTCCCTTGAAAAAACAATGAAAGAATGATCGGAATGGATTCTTTTCCATAATGAACAGGCAGGGAATCAATCTATTATTTCGCTTATATACATTTTATAATTCTCCTCCTCACTAATCAGTTATCTAACTTTACTTAAATATGCTAATGAAATGAACATTCTTTCACTGACTATTTTCACTTGCTTGAAAAATGTCTAGTAGAGAAAAGCAAATCTGTATGAATAAAAATGCATATTTCAGAAACGTTATTATTCAATCTATGCACATACCTTAATTTTGTGCTGAGTTAAAAAAAAGAAAAAAAAAATCCAAGCTTTTCCTTGACTCTCTTGGGCTCTTCAGCATCTTTCACACTCATCTTTTATGCCTGAAAATTGTTCTGCAACTGGCATCTCATTAACATTTCTTCCTCAACAACACTTCCTTCGACATTCATACCTACTGTATACATAGGCATACAAAAAATGTCGGACCAAAAACAAAAAAAGGGAAAACACTACAATAGAACTTCCAGAAGAACAGAAATATAACCCATGATGGAGGATTCCCCCCCCCCTTCCCCCCTTTTCAAACACACAGGACTGATAGCCACATAGAGAGGCAGCAAAGCATGTGGGCAGACAGATAAATGGACGGATGTAATGACAACCTACTCGGTAGATCCATAATCCAGTCAGCAAACAGCAAGACGTCATCTGATGAATGATAGTCAGTGAAATCCATTTTAACCCCAGGGTCCACGTTGAACATTTCGTAGTATTCACTGGCATGTTCCACGGATATTGCGTTACTATAGAACCCGAGGGAAATTTCAGGTGACGTAGTGCAGCTGTGTCATTGCTCTGTATCACTGTAAGAACAACAGACAGTCATTGGTCTGTATCACTTCACTGTGGGAACGACAGACAGTTATCGCTCTGTATCAATGTGGGGCAAAGATTTGATGGGGAAAAAAAGTATATTACAAAAATGAAAACCCTTCGCTAGCTATATATATTGGCCGGAAAAAAACAGAGAGAGAGATGTAAAGTTAAAATCTCCGCACGCCGTAAGAAGTTAGGCGCAGAAAGAAAGAGATAAACTTTTTTTTAACCAGATAACTTTAAAATGGTATTTTGGTGTGATATATTGAAAGAAGCGAGTCAGATGTGTGGTTGCTTGCGGGGGAGCATGACTGTCTTTGTATGTGAGTGTGCGTATAGAAAGAGTCTAACGACAGAGGTCTTTATTTCACTTTAGGATTTGATCGACTTTAAGTATATAACATTGAATCAACACAGAAGAGTATGTGAAGCATACAATGTGGAATCTCAATAAGATTATATAGAGACATCAGAATAGCAGCTAAATAATAAATCCGTTTTCCAATTCAGAATATCTCTCCACTTTGAAACAAGGAATACTAAATGCTGAGCCCACTTCCTGATCGTCCAAGAGGGAACCATTAATACATAATTTGAAAATGATCAGGATGATGGTTTGATACATGTCCATTTACCGACACACTGACATTGTTCAAATCCTTTCTCTCGGACATATAGTTAATGCCCAAATAAGCTTTCTGGAGTCCCTGTTATCATCAAGGAAGATATAGATTGCTGGAATTCACCATTTCTTTTCAGATTAAATTGTGACTGCTGTAATCGATTCGATATATTGTTCCATTTGACACATATATGCAAAAATCAACACCCACACCCACCCACACATACACACGCACACATGCACACATACACATACACACACGTGCGCTCTCACGCACGCACTCACACGTACACACACACACACACACAACACACACACACACACACACACACACACACACACACACACACACACAAATGCAGGCACAAGACTGAAAGCAATACCTATTCTATGGACTTGATCTGAAACACACTGAGAAAGTGTACTTACCAAAAAGGTATCTGAATTCACCTATGACCTGCACACACACTCACACACACACACACACACACACACACACACACACACACATACATACATACATACATGCACGCACGCACGCACGCACGAACGCACACACGCACACACACACACACACACACACACTTAAATTGCGTGTGTGTGTGTGTTGTGTGTGTGTGTGTGTGTGAATGTGTTTGTCTGTCCGTCTGTTTCTCTGAGATTCTTTGCGTGAGTGTGTGTGTGGTGTGTGTGTGTGTGTGTGTGTGTGTGTGTGTGTGTGTGTGTGTGTGCGCGTGTGTCTGTGTGAGCGCTTGCACGTGTGTGTGTGTGTGTGTGTGTGTGTGTGTGTGTGTTGTGTGTGTGTGTGTGCGCGCGCGCGCGCGCGCGCGCACGTTGTGTGTGTATGTTTGTAGTAGTAGTAGTAGTAGTAGTAGCAGTAGCAGTAGCAGCAGCACGGCAGTAGTAGTAATAGTAATAGTATAATTATGCTGGTGGTGTATTGTTTTGTATTGTTGGGTGGTGGTGGAGACAGTGGTAGTTGTGAAAGTCGTAGCAGTAGCAGTAGTATGAACATCGTCATCGTCGTCGTCACCATCATCATCATCAATATCATTATTGTTGTTATTATTATTATTATTATTATTATGTTGTGTTGTTGTTGTGTTGTTGTTGCTGCTGTTGTTGTTGCTGCTTTGCTCTTCTTCTTCTTCTTCTTTTTCTTCTTCTTCTTCTCCGCCTCCTCCTCCTCATCATCATCATCATTTGCATCATCATCATCATCATCATTATCATCATCATCACAATATTATCATCATCATAATAATACCATCATCATAACATCATCATCATCATCATCATCATCATAATCATTATCACAGTTGTTGTTTTGTTGTTCTCATTGTTACCATCGCTGTTCTTTGAGGGCTGACCTTGAAGTTACAGTAAGCAGCATATAGATGATCTACCCTCTAACTGAAAAGAAAAACAAACCCTTGTTCAGCAGTAGAACAGAAGCAGCTGGATTACCTAAAGCTGTGATCAATGGTGAAGTTCTTCAGAGCTCCTTTCAGGTCGCCCACACTGGCCTTAGACGTGACGTCAAAGAAGTAGATGCGGTCGTTGTGAGGATGCACGTTGAGGAAGTCAGCTACCTCATCAGACTGTGCCATCATGATGGCTGTCAGCAACAACAGGCAGGCCAGGGCATTCATGGTGCACGGATGTTCAACTGTCTTTGAACAATGTCTGGAACACACGATTTTCTTGACATCAAAACCAGTTATAAGACAAATAGCCAAATCACTGAAACACTGCCTGTGTTATTGTAAGGAAGAAAAACAAAGAATGGTTGCAAAACTTCCTATCTAAAAAGAAAAAAAAAAACGGTATCATAGTCTTGGTTGAATTGTTGATGTGGAGCTTGTTGCAACGAGATGAAGAGTTCTCAGTTTTTTATATTAGAAAAGTAGTTAAATACTCAGAATCAAAACTTACTTGGAGAATATTTCGACAGGGTCGCCCTGTTTTCATCAGGCGACTGTTGTGTGGGGTGAACGGTTGTCAGGATCTAATTGTAAATAGGGGGAAGTTCAAAGCATTGATCTATATTCAGGCTGGAGAGTCTGGTCTTGATTTCGCTGGCTTCTTTAACTTTTCCATCTCCCCAATTTTTTACCAACAACTTTACCCCACTTCAGAATCCGCCTAAGCTGTATGAATTACCCAAGATACACAAGAAGGACGCCCCCCCTCCGCCCCTATTGTGTCCAGCTGTGGCAGTGTCATGTACAATGCCTCCAAATTCCTGACACAAGTATTGGGACCTTCAGTCGGGCAAACCAAGCCAATAACACAGACTTTGTACAGAAGATAGAAAACCAGCAAATGGCTCCAGGGGAGAAACTTGTCTCCTGTGATGTGTGTGCACTATTCACTAGCATCCCTGTACCCAAGACTCTCCAGTCATTCGGGAGAAGATTGAGGATGACTACCACCTTCGTCACCGGTGTGAGCTCGCTACAGAACAGGCACTAGACCTGTTGGAACCGTGTCTCACTGGCACCTTCTTTTCGTTCAACCATGAGTTCTACCAGCAGAAACAAGGAGCTGCCATGGCTTCGCCAGTATCTCCAGTGGTAGCGAACCTGTACATGGAACATTCTCAGAAATTAGCCCTTGAGACTGCTGCCAACCCTCCAGTATATGTGGTACACTATGTGGGATGACACCATGACCCTCATACAGGAGACAGAGGTTGACAGCTTCACCACTCACCTGAATTCCATCCACGACAGTATCCAATTTACTTCAGAAACTGAAGCAAGAGGGAGATATCCCATTCTGGACACTCTCATCACAGTTCCTGGCCACTCTCATCACCCGAACCCTGACGACAGGGTAGAGACCAGCGTCTATAGGAAACCCACCCACACTGACCAGATCTGAACTTTCAGTCTAACCCACCCCCTCCAGCACAAGAGATCTGGTGTCATCACCTTCATGCACAGAGCCTCTGTACTGCGTTCCACTAAGGAGAAAGAGCTGAAAGAAGAACACACCAAGACTGCCCTTTCTGCTAATGGATACCCTGCATGGATGTGGGACAATCCTCGAGTTTGCTACCCTTCTACAGATACAGACAGTGTGAAAGTGGGGATCCCCTACATCAAAGGAGTCTCAGAGTGTCTAGCCAGGACCTTCCAACAACATGGATGCAAAGTGTTCCACAAACCCACCAACTCCCTACGCCAGCAACTGACTCATGTCAAAGACAAAACGGACCCCCTCAAGCAGTGTGGTGTAGTGTACCAGGTAGGCTGTCAAGACTCTGCCCATACCTACATTGGCGAGACAGCAAGACCACTCACCACCCGTCTACAGGAACACCAAAACCGATCTACTTCTGTCATACACAAACACATACAAGCTCAAGGCCACAGTTTCAGCCCTCAAGAAACCAAGATCTTATCTACAGAGGCCTTCCTCACAAAAAGAAAGGTTACATAAGCCATCGAAATCAAGACCAGATGCCCCAGCCAGAAAAGAGATCAAGGCTTTGAACTTCCCCCATCTACAATCAGATCCTGACAACCGTTCACCCACACAACAGTTGTCCCACCAGGCCTCGCTGCCTCAACAGCAAGTAAGTTTGATTCCGAGTCTTTAACTACTTTTCTAATGTTGAATCCAGAATCCAGAAACCTATACCCTTACTTAAGTTCTCAGTTGTTCCAGTTTTAGTTTCGTCAAGGAGGTGTCACAGCGTGCAGACTATTTCATTGACATCACACCACCTTCGCTAAGTTTTGAGACCACTCTTTGCATGATCTAAAGCTGAGAGAGAAATGAATTAATGGCTAAGATGACCATGAGAGTGTCATGGCTACGACTTAGCAGATGTCTGACCTGCGCATTAGACCAATGCACTGATAGAATGGCTTTGATCTTGGTTTGCCGAGGTGATTCTACAGATTTCGTATCACATCAGGTTAGCCAAGCTATAATCAAGTTATGATCGATGCCTGGCCAGCCAGTGTGTCTGCTGCCTCATCCCCTGTAACATCTGCATGTCTTGGGCAGTACATCCATGTGATCTCTCCAATGGAACGCTGTACATTTTTTCATGCCAAGCAGGGCTTCCCATTCCACTCTGCACCTTTGAAGTAGGTTCATGGAGTCAGTCAGTGTCATGGTTTGTCGAGTTTTAAACTAAACTGGCATGGGATAACTGCCAGAGGAGTGCTTGTGTCGCTCTTTCTACCTCCATTGTTAGACTTAAAGTTGTTAATCTGTGCACACCATATTAGTCTTCCTGGACAGTTTGGCTGTTTTTGCTTCACTGTGTATGCCCAGCCTGACACACCTTTGTTGACAGAAAACTGTCAATGCATAAAGGAATATATAATTTCATGCTGAGGTTTTCTATCTGCATCTCAATGTCTGTGTTGGTTTTGCCGTATGGCCATTCTATACAGTGTCTTCCTGCATCTCGATGTCTGAGTTGGTTTTGCCGTATGGCCATCTATACAATATCTTCCTGTATCTCGATGTTCTGTGTTGGTTTTGCCATATGGCCATTCTATACAGTGTCTTTCTGCATCTCGATGTCGGTCTGTGTTGGTTTTGCCATTATGGCCATTTCTATACAGTGTCTTCCTGCATCTCAATGTCTGTGTTGGTTTTTGATGTATTGCCATTCTATACAATCTCTTCCTGCATCTCAATGTCTGTGTTGGTTTTGCCGTATGGCCATAGGGCCATCTATACAGTGTCTTCCTGCATCTCAATGTCTGTGTTGGTTTTGCCGTATGGCCATTCTATACAGTGTCTTCCTGCATCTCAATGTCTGTGTTGGTTTTGCCGTATGGCCATTCTATACAGTGTCTTCCCAGCTTTGAAGCATCTGCAATTGGTGGTAAAAGGTGTTTTTCTAAAGTGTTTTTCCAATACCTTCGTTTCTTTGTGTTATTCTTGCTGGCTCAAAAAGCTCTTGAAAGGCAGTGAAATAAAATGTAGGATGTATCTTCTAGATTTGATTGACATATGTCGGCTCAGGAAAAAAAAAAAAAAAAACAAAAACCAAAAACGAAACTACGCTACAACTCAAGATGAACTTAATTTCCAGATCTGAATATGACCTTACAACTTTGTTTCTGTCAGATCAGTTTGACCCGCTCCATCGTCCTCCCCAGTTACACACACACACACATACACACACACCACACACACACACACCTTTGCTCACACATCTTCTCCTCCTCCCTCCATGGACACACAGACTCTTACCTGTATCCTAAAACTTCCAGGGCGCTTGCAGTCAACAGAGAGTTTCAGAATCAGCAGACGTTGCACAGCGTTCTCACCTGATATTTATAGGGAAGTCAGAACAGAGGAGTGAGGGGGAGGAGTCCCTAAAACGGTCACGTGACTGGTATTGACCAATCCTAGCCGTGGTAGCAGCGTGAACAAAATTGCCGTGTATTGATGTCCTATTTATCTATTGTTTGTTTGGATTTGTTCTTTTTTTAATCTTTTTTTCTGATGTGTTGTAATGTATGGATTTATTTGAAATAAAGAAAAAAAAAAAGAAAAAAAGAGAAAAAAAAAACACCTTAGAAAAAAAGGAAGGTAGAAATTAAGCATAAAATATAATAATTTGAAATGGAAATGTACTAGAAAGTACAACAATTAGCATATATAAAAAGAGACAGTAAAATGAATATGACAAAATCATTTTTTTTTAAATGCCGTAGTCTGTTGTAGTGGTGCAAAAACAGTATGGAATTTCCCAGTTTAGACAGTTAAGATATGGACGTCATGTTCAAAACAGGATGTCATTCTGTGCACATGAGTGAGCAGTCACCCATACCAATAAACAACACCTTTGGGATTATTACTGTCATGTCATCATCTTACATGCCTACCTATGCTATTTTGGGTGTAGGCTCTGATAGAATGCTAACCTTCACAAAACATGTTGAGAATATTGTTCTTAAGTGCAAAAAAGGCCTATCTGCCATGAAAGCAATGGCAGCTAAAGGCATTGAACAGCCGATCTCTACCGACTGTATCACGCACATATGTAGTGTGATTGATTATGGATTAGGGCTAACAACACTGTCCGACAGCAGTCTTCTACAATTATACAGAATTCAAATAAAGCAATGAGATTGATCCTGGGAACCACAAAAGATTACACCAGTTGAAAACTAAGCAATACCTGCTTGACCTTCCTTCAATGTAGGCAGGAAACAAAGCTAGAACAAGTGAGGACATGTTTCAGAACACTTGGAAATCCCCGAAACCCGCTTCATGCAGCAGTCAAAGAAACGAAAGGCACTCGGTTTGGGACGTGGAAAATCATGGTTGGGACAGGCCGGAGACAGTATACAGCTCGTGTGCCAGTGAGAAATAACCCCAACAAATGAAGGAATGGGAAAAGTATTCAGAACACTTCTTAAACCCCTACCAAGCTTGCCATCGCTCCAGACCTTGGAAGACGCGTTCGGGAATGGCTACAAGGCAAAACCAACGCAGAAAATCAGATGCAGGTAGAAGAGCTTGGCACAAAAGATGATATTTTATATATACATTAACGGTTCTGTCAGCAAAGGTAAGTCAGGCTGGGGATACACAGTGAAGCAAAATGGCCCAAACTATCCAGGAAGGCAATGGCGCGTACATCAACTTCAAGTCTGACAATGGAGGTAGAAGCAGTGATGCAAGCACTCATCTGGCTTTCATCAACAAAGCCAGTTTAAAACTCAACAAACAACATGATTCTGACTGACTCCATGAACCTACTTAAGAAAGTGAAGAGTGGAATAGGAAGCACTGCTTGGTATGAATTAATGCACAACCTTCAATTGGAGAGATTCACATGGATGTACTGTCCTGGACATGCTTGAGTTAAAGGAAACGAGAGAGCATGCACACAAAAGCAACATTAAGAAACTGGACTTTCAACTTGGCTGATCTGATGTGATAAGAAATCTGAAGAATCACTTCAGCAAACAAGAGGAGAAAGCCCAGTACACTGTAGACCGTCTTTCAGATCTGAACATCAAGAGAGGAAGTGCCGCACATCCAGAGTTAAGGGAGATGAAAGATAAGATATGTTGCTTATAGCCCAGCCGACCGCAAAAAGGGCCCACCACCAGGGGCTGTCACCATGTTTAAAATCAGCTCACAAGTCATTCATATCACACAATTCCTTAAATACATCGAAAAACCCCATCGAAAGTTGTTTAAAAATCTTTTCACTGTAAAAATCTCAGATCCGATGAAAAAATGTTAATCTCTTTCAAGAACTCAAAGATCGCGTCAGGCAAAAACGTCTCTGAACAAGGTCTTCATGGAATCTGCTGTAAAATGTTTGTGTCTTCATATCATGCAAGTCCCAACACTGTAAAAGAACATGTTTCATTGTGAGTGGCACATGACATGGAATGCACCATGGAGCTTCTCCACTCTTTAAAAGGTATGAATGGGTAAAATATGAATGGCTGGAGTTAAGGGACAGAGCAAGAGACATCACCAACCAAACAAAAGTTTGGAATAATCTCAAGGCCAACACTGTGAAGACTCTATTAGAGACTGGGTAAACCCATTGACTGGGCATTTCCAATAACAGACCCGACTGATCAAGCACATGTCAACTGAGATAAGGCTTTGAATCTCTCAGGGTCCCCCAGCCTATACTGTAGACGTGTATGTGTTTCAATCAGTGGAGTGATACGCCCGTGCTAATAGAATCCATGGACCAGGAGTGTGCAAGCGTGGGTGTGTGTGTGTGTGTGTGGTTGTGTGTGTGTGTGTGGTGTTGTGTGGTGTGTGTGTGTGAGTGGTTGAGTGAGTGTGTAAGGGAGGGGAGGGTTGTTGTTATTATTGTAATGTGTGTGTGCACGCGCGCGTGCGCGCGCGCGTGTACATGGCCATATTTATAGTATTTGATGTTTCATTGTTTTTGGTCTGGATCCTGAGTCATCTTCTGAACACTCATTTACCATAAACAAAGTAAAAGTCGCGCACACACACACACCCACACACACACACACACACACACACAACACACACACACACACACACACACACGCTTGCAAACATACACGCACACACAAGAACGCACACGCACACACACACCCACACACACACACACACACACACACACACACACACACACACACACCACACACTATACACAACCCGTCGTGAAATCACTTTAGTGGGAAGACGTTAACTGAAGAACAACACAACAACGCCACACGACACATACACCCACATACAAAGACACACACATGCATTCATATCGGTACACACACATATGTAACGTACGTGCGCATGCTCCACAAGCCCACAAATCACACACACATCACATACATATACATACACATACAAGCGCACACACATGTGTGCGCGCGCGCCGCACACACATACGCCCCCCCCCCCCCACACACAACACACACACATGCGCTCGCACACACACACAGGGGGCTTGACCGCACATCCACACACATATACGTGTATATTAACTTCACACACACACACACACACACACACACACCCACCAGGGGCACACACCACAACACACACACACACACACACACAATGATAAAAATGACACTACTAATGTTATTAGGTACTCAAGGTCTGACCAGCACGTTGGGCTAATGTGTAGGTCAGACATCTGCTAAGTCATAGCCTTGAGACCCTCGACACGATCTGAAAACAAAAAATAGAGAAGTCCATAGTGAAGAAGAAGACAGAGAACGTTAAGCATTTAGAATGGTCGGAGATGAAAATCATTTTCAAGACAGATGCTCCGGGTAGAATTGCTTCCTGACAATAATTCAGAGAGCAGCTGTCTCATGATATCCCTGACAAAAACAATGCCTCAGTGAGACAGTAATGACACATCTATGAATCCCTATTGCAAAAATGTGCGCAGCTGCAATACATATGAAAGCATAATGATTGGCATCCCATGCCTGGTGGTTACATTATTGCATATGTCACAAACAGACAATCTCGTCTGAATGTCTGATTGTTTTACTATTGCCATCTGTCGTGTCTGTCGAACCATGTGTGGTTTCTTGTGACAATTCCCCCCCCTCTCTCCCCCCCTCTCTCTCTCTCTCATGCACACACACACACACAAACACACACACACACACACAACACACACACACACCACACACACACGCAACCGCACGCAGACGCGCGCGCAAGCACACGCACACGACAACACACACAAAACACACACACACACACACAACTCACACACACAACACACACACACACACACGCAGTCATACTGCACACACCAAACACACACACACACACACACACACACACACACACACACACCACACACACACACACACACCCACACTCACACACACACACACCACACACCACCCACACGCAGTCATAACTGCACACACACACACACCACACAACACACACCACACACACACACACACAGCACACACACCACACCACACGCACCCCACACACACACCTCGCGCGCATACAGAGAGGAGAGAGTGAGAGACAGAGAGGGAGAGACAGAGACAGAGGAGAGAGACAGAGAGAAGAGAGGAAGAGACAGAGAGAGAGAGACGAGAGAAAGAGAGAGGACGAGAGAGGAGAGATAGAGAGCCCAGATTTAATGTTTCATGTTTTAGCATGTACGTGTACTCTCTCTCTCTCTCTCTGTCTCTGTCTCTCTCTCCTCTCTCTCTGTCTGTCTGTCTCTTGTCTCTGTCTCTCTCTCTCATCTTTCTCTCTCTTTCCAGGACATATTTTCAATACCTGAATACTTTATGTCATCCCTGTTATTCTTTATTGCTCTGCCTATATACGAATAATGCTACATTCATATCCGAGGCTTCTGTGTAAATTAATGCTGTTGTTTGTTTTTGTTTTAATGTATGCAATTCCTCTTATCCTTCTGATGCAACCCCATACAATTTATTCATGCTGGACACGCCACACATAAATCATGCTCACATAGCTGAATCATCCTTTGTGAAGTTTTTTTGTTTGTGTAATCGTGTTGACAGGCATAAAAATCCTGGTCCCTTTTGTTTATGAGTAAACATAATTCTGTCTGCTTCTCAACAGACGCTTCATATAGAAGTCTTTGATGCCAAAATGTTCGATAGATTTTATGCATGACTTCTTTGCCTATGGTAGGTTTTCATTCATTTTTTTATCGTTGGGGGGGGGGGGGGGGTTGGGGTGGAGGAGGTGAGGGGGGAGGGGTAAAAGTCTCATGGTATCTGTAATTCACAATCAATGGACAGGGCTGCTTGCAATAATTTAGTCGTCGTCTTTCGACTGTTTTGTTTAACATGGATGAACAGTGTCATTTATGAGCACTAA
>JADBJO010022285.1:5000-28184 GCA_016801955.1 Conus betulinus | reverse complement strand
AAGAAAGAGGAAAGGTACACACGGAGAGGAAATTACACAGGAAGAGGAAAGGACACAGGAAGAGGAAAGGTACACAGGGAGAGGAAAGGTTCACAGAAAGAGGAAAGTACACAGGGAGAGGAAAGGTACACAGAAAGAGGAAAAGGTACACAGGGAGAGGAAAGGTACACAGAAAGAGGAAAGGTACACAGGGAGAGGAAAGGTTACACAGAAAGAGGAAAGGTACACAGGGAGAGGAAAGGTACACAGGGAGAGGAAAGGTACACAGGAAGAGGAAAGGTACACAGAAAGAGGTAAAGGTACAGAAAGAGGAAAGGTACACAGGAAATGGAAAGGAAATGTACACAGGGAGAGGAAATGTACACAGGAAGAGGAAAATGTACACAGGAAGAGGAAAGGTACACAGGAAGAGGAAAGGTACACAGAAAGAGGAAAGGTACACAGAGAGAGAGGAAATGTACACAGGAAGAAGAAAGGTACACAGGAAGAAAAGAAAGAAGACAGAAGAACACAGAAAAAGGTACATAGAAAGAGGAAAGGTACATAGAGAAAGGAAAGGTACATAGAGAAAGAGGAAAGGTACATAGAGAAAGAGAGGAAAGGTACATAGAGAAAGAGGAAAGGTACACAGAAAGATAAAAGGTACATAGAGAAAGAGGAAAGGTACATAGAGAAAGAGGAAAGGTACATAGAGAAAGAGGAAAGGTACATAGAAAGAGGAAAGGTACATAGAAAGAGGAAAGGTACATAGAGAAAGAGGAAAGGTACATAGAGAAAGAGGAAAGGTACATAGAAAGAGGAAAGGTACACAGAAAGATAAAAGGTACATAGAGAAAGAGGAAAGGTACATAGAGAAAGAGGAAAGGTACATAGAAAGAGGAAAGGTACATAGGAAGACGAAGGTACAGAAAAAGATGAAAGGTACATAGGAAGAAGAAAGAAATGTAGAACGATGAAACCTTGATAGGAACGAAGGAAGATGAAAGGAACGAAGGAAGACGATAGGTACATAGGAAGACGATAGGTACATAGGAAGACGATAGGTACATAGGAAGATAAAAGGAACGAAGGAAGATGAAAGGAACGAAGGAAAGACGATAGGTACATAGGAAGACGATAGGTACATAGGAAGACGATAGGTACATAGGAAGATGAAAGGAACGAAGGAAGATGAAAGGAACGAAGGAAGACGATAGGTACATAGGAAGACGATATGTACGTAGGAAGACGATAGGTACATAGGAAGACGATAGGTACATAGGAAGATTAAAGGAACGAAGGCAGATGAAAGGAACGAAGGAAGACGATAGGTACATAGGAAGACGATATGTACATAGGAAGACGATAGGTACATAGGAAGACGACAGGTACATAGGAAGATGAAGGGAACGAAGGAAGATGAAAGGAACGAAGGAAGACGATATGTACGTAGGAAGACGATAGGTACATAGGAAGACGACAGGTACATAGGAAGATGAAAGGAACGAAGGAAGATGAAAGGAACGAAGGAAGACGATATGTACGTAGGAAGACGATAGGTACATAGGAAGACGATAGGTACATAGGAAGACGACAGGTACATAGGAAGATGAAAGGTACATAGGAAGATGAACGGGACCAAGGAAAACGAAAAGTACATAGCAGGATGAAAGGAACATTAGAAGTTGGAAAGAATGTGGAAAACTGAAACGTATGTAGAAAGACGAAAGGTTCACGGGGAGATGAAAGGAATGTAGAAAGATGAAAGGTACGTAGGAAGATGAAAGGAATGTAGAAAGATGAAAGGTTCACAGGAGGATGAAAGGAATGTAGAAAGATGAAAGGTACGTAGGAAGAGGAAAGGAATGTAGAAAGATGAAAGGTACGTTAGGAAGATGAAAGCTACATAGGAAAGTTGAAAGGTACATAGGAAGATGAAAGGAATGTAGAAAGATGAAAGGTTCACAGGGAGATGAAAGGAATGTAGAAAGATGAAAGGTTCACAGGGAGATGAAAGGAATGTAGAAAGATGAACTGAACATGGGAAGACGAAAGATACAAAGGAAGACGAAAGATACATGGGAAGACGAAAGATACATGGGAAGACGAAAGATACAAAGGAAGACGAAAGATACATGGGAAGACGAAAGATACAAAGGAAGACGAAAGATACATGGGAAGACGAAAGGTACATATAAAGATGAAAGGCGAAAGTAATATATGAAGATGACAGGTGCATAGGAAGACAGGTTGAAAGTAGGAAGACGAGGAGAACATAGGAAAGAGAAATCACGAAGTGTAGGCGCCGAAAAGGTACGCAGGAAGGCAACAGGAAGACGAACAGTATGTAGGAAGGCTAAAGGAAAACGAAAGGTATTCAGGAAAGCGAAAGGTATATAGGAAAATGAAAGGGGACTTTGGAAGACAAAAGGTACAGAGGAGGAAGACGAGAAGAACGTAGGAAGCCAAAAGGTAAATGGGAAGACAAAACCAAGATACAAAGTCAGAAAAAACAAACGCACATGGGAAGCAGTTCGAAGGCAAAAAAGAAAAGAAGAAAGACAGACAAGAACAACAACAACAAAACAAAACGAAGACATATGAACACAGAAACGATAGAGAAACCCGAAAAGAACGAAGAAATCGAAAGAAGAAGTGAATAGAATGAAGAAAGAAAGAAAGAAAGAAAGAAAGACAGGAAGCCCAAATGTGACCTGATCTTGAAAAAAGGGATTGGGACTGGTAAAAGCGGACGAAGTGGATGGCCCCTGAATGAGGGAGGGAGGGAGGGAGGGAGGGAGTGGGAGAGGTGTGATGGAATGTCAGTCTTTTGTGTGAGAGAGGGCAGGTAGTCAGGTCTGTTCCCCTATGAGTGTGGAATGGCCTTGACTCCATGCGTTCCAAGTAAGCCGCACAACGTTGACAGGCTGCCTCCACCCACCCCCCGAACTTTACACAGAGAGAGAGAGAGAGAGAGAGAGAGGAGGAGAGAGATAGAGAGAGAGAGAAGTGGTAGTAGTCTGCTACTGGTCCACTGTATACAAAATGAGGCCAGCAAAACCATTACGGGTAGTCTCTGTTCCGAGTGTTACTTACAGACAGACAGACGGACAGAATAGAAGGGAAAAAAGAAACGTGGGAGAAAGAGAGAGAGAGAGAGACAGGCAGACAGACAAACAGAGAGTATGACAGACAGACAGATAGGCAGACAGACAGACAGACAGACAGGCAGACACACAGACAGAGACACACACACACACACACACACACACACACACACACACACACACACACACACACACACACACACACACACACACACACACACACACACAAACTGAGAGGAAGAGATGAACTTACAAGAGTGTCAAGACAAAAAAAAAAAAAAAGACGGAAAGAAATGGAAAAAGACAGGAAACAAAACAAAACAAAACAAAACAAAACAAAACAAAACAAACAAAAGAAAAAACATTCAAAAAAAAAGCCCAAGAAGACAAACGTCACCTGTGCCGGTAAAAAAAAACAACAAAAAAACTCGGTAACAAAAAAAAAAAAAAAAAAAAAAAAGCCCAAGCCCCTGTCGCCGCTCCGTGAAGTCATTAAGACCGCAGTTGCACATGACCATTGTCAAGCCCGAGATCCCAGTTGCACATGACCATTGTCAAGCCCGAGATCCCAGTTGCACATGACCATTGTCAAGCCCGAGATCCCAGTTGCACATGACCATTGTCAAGCCCGAGATCCCAGTTGCACATGACCATGTCAAGCCCGAGATCCCAGTTGCACATGACCATTGTCAAGCCCGAGATCCCAGTTGCACATGACCATTGTCAAGCCCGAGATCCCAGTTGCACATGACCATTTTCAAGCCCGAGATCCCAGTTGCACATGACCATTGTCAAGCCCGAGATCCCAGTTGCACATGACCATTGTCAAGCCCGAGATCCCAGTTGCACATGACCATTGTCAAGCCCGAGATCCCAGTTGCACATGACCATTGTCAAGCCCGAGATCCCAGTTGCACATGACCATTGTCAAGCCCGAGATCCCAGTTGCACATGACCATTGTCAAGCCCGAGATCCCAGTTGCACATGACCATTGTCAAGCCCGAGATCCCAGTTGCACATGACCATTGTCAAGCCCGAGATCCCAGTTGCACATGACCATTGTCAAGCCCGAGATCCCAGTTGCACATGACCATTGTCAAGCCCGAGATCCCAGTGCACATGACCATTGTCAAGCCCGAGATCCCAGTTGCACATGACCATTGTCAAGCCCGAGATCCCAGTTGCACATGACCATTGTCAAGCCCGAGATCCCAGTTGCACATGACCATTGTCAAGCCCGAGATCCCAGTTGCACATGACCATTGTCAAGCCCGAGATCCCAGTTGCACATGACCATTGTCAAGCCCGAGATCCCAGTTGCACATGACCATTGTCAAGCCCGAGATCCCAGTTGCACATGACCATTGTCAAGCCCGAGATCCCAGTTGCACATGACCATTGTCAAGCCCGAGATCCCAGTTGCACACATGACCATTGTTCAAGCCCGAGATCCCAGTTGCACAGACCATTGTCAAGCCCCGAGATCCCAGTTGCACATGACCATTGTCAAGCCCGAGATCCCAGTTGCACATGACCATTGTCAAGCCCGAGATCCCAGTTGCACATGACCATTGTCAAGCCCGAGATCCCAGTTGCACATGACCATTGTCAAGCCCGAGATCCCAGTTGCACATGACCATTGTCAAGCCGAGATCCCAGTTGCACATGACCATTGTCAAGCCCGAGATCCCAGTTGCACATGACCATTGTCAAGCCCGAGATCCCAGTTGCACATGACCATTGTCAAGCCCGAGATCCCAGTTGCACATGACCATTGTCAAGCCCCGAGATCCCAGTTGCACATGACCATTGTCAAGCCCGAGATCCCAGTTGCACATGACCATTGTCAAGCCCGAGATCCCAGTTGCACAATGACCATTGTCAAGCCCGAGATCCCAGTTGCACATGACCATTGTCAAGCCCGAGATCCCAGTTGCACATGACCATTGTCAAGCCCCGAGATCCCAGTTGCACATGACCATTGTCAAGCCCGAGATCCCAGTTGCACATGACCATTGTCAAGCCCGAGATCCCAGTTGCACATGACCATTGTCAAGCCCGAGATCCCAGTTGCACATGACCATTGTCAAGCCCGAGATCCCAGTGCACATGACCATTGTCAAGCCCGAGATCCCAGTTGCACATGACCATTGTCAAGCCCGAGATCCCAGTTGCACATGACCATTGTCAAGCCCGAGATCCCAGTTGCACATGACCATTGTCAAGCCCGAGATCCCAGTTGCACATGACCATTGTCAAGCCCGAGATCCCAGTTGCACATGACCATTGTCAAGCCCGAGATCCCAGTTGCACATGACCATTGTCAAGCCCGAGATCCCAGTTGCACATGACCATTGTCAAGCCCGAATCCCAGTTGCACATGACCATTGTCAAGCCCGAGATCCCAGTTGCACATGACCATTGTCAATGAGATCCCAGTTGCACATGACCATGTCAAGCCCGAGATCCCAGTTGCACATGACCATTGTCAAGCCCGAGATCCCAGTTGCACATGACCATTGTCAAGCCCGAGATCCCAGTTGCACATGACCATTGTCAAGCCCAGATCCCAGTTGCACATGACCATTGTCAAGCCCAAGATCCCAGTTGCACATGACCATTGTCAAGCCCAAGATCCCAGTTGCACATGACCATTGTCAAGCCAAGATCCCAGTTGCACATGACCATTGTCAAGCCCAAGATCCCAGTTGCACATGACCATTGTCAAAGCCCAAGATCCCAGTTGCACATGACCATTGTCAAGCCCGAGATCCCAGTTGCACATGACCATTGTCAAGCCCAAGATCCCAGTTGCACATGACCATTGTCAAGCCCAAGATCCCAGTTGCACATGACCATTGTCAAGCCCAAGATCCCAGTTGCACATGACCATTGTCAAGCCCAGATCCCAGTTGCACATGACCATTGTCAAGCCCAAGATCCCAGTTGTACATGACCATTGTCAAGCCCAAGATCCCAGTTGTACATGACCATTGTCAAGCCCAAGATCCCAGTTGTACATGGCCATGTCAAGCCCTAGATCCCAGTTGTACATGGCCATTGTCAAGCCCAAGATCCCAGTTGCACATGACCATTGTCAAGCCCAAGATCCCAGTTGCACATGACCATTGTCAAGCCCAAGATCCCAGCCAGTTCCACCCATTCAGTGTCTCGACTGACTGCAGTCTCTTTCTTCTTTACCCCCCCCCCCCACCCCCACCCCCCCCCCCCCCCACCCACCCACCCACCCCCACCCACCCCCTCCATCCAGTTCCTCCCCGTCTTTCTTACCCCCCTCCCCCCCCCCTCCCCCTCCTCCTTCCACCCCCTGCCTACCCGTGCTCTACTTCCACAGGGTGTGAGGTCCCAGATCGTCTTCATCGGAAGGACAATACGACCTGCGTTGTCAGTGGTGATAACGGCTTTCTCTGTTGGTGTTTGATGCATCGTCTCCTTACTAGCTGTGACTGTTTTTTTTTTTTTTTTTGTTTTTTTTGTTTTCAGAGTTACATGGATTACCATTTGGAATCCTGTCTTCATGCTTTAACGTTTTTTTTTTTAATGCTGATCGATGACAATGAGGATGATGATGATTAAGATGATGCTACGGATTTCCATTTCGGTCTGAGACTACATGACAGGGCTGTACTCTACGCTTCCTTTCATAATATATCCCGGCGTCAACCAGGCCCGAGAGATACAGACACCTGCAGTGTTGGTCAGGAAATTTGAGCAACACTCTCAGAAACGCATCCATTAAGTGGATGAAAACTCGACTGTGTGGTCCCAGTCTTCCCAACTGAGTCCGCAGCAAACTCAACTCTGGGTAGGAGCCGGTCGGGGCAGAAAAACCCACATGACTCTGATGGGATTCGAACCCACGACCTCCCAGCCGGGAGTCCGCGACACTAACTTCTAATGTTCAGATCTTTGACTTACTGTTTTCGTGAGACGTGCGTACGTTTCTGTTTTGTATTTTTTTTTTGTTTCATTTAATGAAAACTTTCACTTCCTGATACCGTGTGTATGTGTGTGTGTGTGTGTGTGTGTGTGTGTGTGTGTGTGTGTGTGTGTGTGTGTGTGTGTGTGTGTGTGTGTGGTGTGTGTGTATGTGTGTGTATGTGTGTAGGTAGTGTATGTATGCATGTAGGTAGGTAGGTAGGTAGGTAGGTAGGTATCTCTCTCTCTCTCTCTCTCTCTCTCTCTCTCTCTCTCTCTCTATATATATATATATATATATATATATATATATATATATATATATATATATATATATATATGGTGTAGTGTATGTGTGTGTGTGTATGTGTGTGTGTGTGTGTGTGTGTGTGTGTGTGTGTGGTGTGTGTGTGTGTGTGTGTGTAAATATCACCTCGTTACACGATTTGGAGGGGGTGGATACATTTTCGCCCACGTGAATCTGTCCTGTCGTAGTATTAGTAATCTGTTAAAACCTTTTAGATTTTTTTCAACTTTGTTTATATTCTCCTTCATTCTTAAATACTTTTATCATTTTTTTTTTCAATGTGGATATGTGGAATTGAAACAAAAAGAAACTGGGGGGGGGGGGGGGGGGGGGGGGGGGGGGGGGGGGGGGGGGGGGGGGGGGGGTCTTATAGTCTGATTAGTGAGCTCAGGTTAATATTGAACCGGAATGAACATAGCTGTCTGTATTTAAAAAATAGATAAATAAAAAACATAATAAAAGAAAGAAAAAAGCTGTCCAATCAATGAAACATCACTGCCGAAGATGGAAGTGGCTACCTTCATGTTGGGATTAAAAATGGTTACACACACACACACACACACACCACACACGCGCGCGCGCGCGCGCGCGCGCACGCACGCACGCACGCACGCGCGCACGCACGCACGCACGCACGCACGCGCGCGCACGCACGCACGCATGCACGCACGCACGCACACACACACACACACACACACACACACACACACACACACACACACCTCTAAATAAACAAAAACAAAAACACACAAAAAATGAGTTCTAAGCAATGAAGCAGAAGACAAGTTTTTTTTAAATGTTTGTTTGTTTGTTTTGTTTGTTTGTCCTCTAAGGAAAGTACTGATCGTGTTGCATGAAAGCAAACGAATGGTGGATTAATGAACTTGACTTTTTTTTTTTTTTCTGTTTGCTACCCAAACATTTCATAAGTCAGCCATGGGTGTGGGATTCTGTAAGTACTAACGTCGGACAGTTTTCAGCCGCTTGACAAGTTCAGCTATTGCGCCACCACTCTCTCTCTCTCTCACCGCCCCCATAACGACCACAAGGACGGGAAGGGGGGGGGGGGGGGGGGGGGGGGGGGGGGGGGGGAGGTCAAAGCACACATACATCAAAATCTCAACCGCCACCCCCAACACCCACCATGCGCTCAGCCCCCTCCCCTCCCTCCTCGACCCTCACACAACCACCCTATTCCCCCCCCCCTCCCCCACCCCCACCCCCCCCCCACCCGGCACGCCAAGTCCGTCAACAGTACCTAAGCAGTTAGACAGCATTCGTTCCACTTTCAATATTGCGTTCTTTCCGTGAGACTTCCTTCCAAATTGTCGGTGTCAGAGTGAAGAGTGCACCTCTCCCCATTCTTTTTCTGCTCCCGGCCTGTTTTGTGTCATGGCTGATGGGCTTTGGGTTGGAAATTGTGCGCTACTGTCGTACTCAGGGTTTTGCACACAATCGCTTTTTTATTTTCATTTTATTTATTTATTTAATTTTTTTTTTTTTTTTTGTATCAAAATATGATATGACAGTGTTACACATGTGTTTGTGCGGTTCTACCAAGTGGTGTTGTAATGTGCCGTCAGTTAGAGTCATGATACGCTGTCACTTGGTGTCGTAATATGCCGTCAATTGGTGTTGTGATTGTGCTGTAATTTGGTGTGTTGTCATGTGCTGTCGTTTGGTGTGTTGTGATGTGCCGTGTTTTGGTGTGTTGTGATGTGCTGTCGTTTGGTGTATTGTGATGATGTGCTGTCGTTTGGTGTATTGTGATGATGTGCTGTCGTTTGGTGTGTTGTGATGTGCTGTCGTTTGGTGTGTTGTGATGTGCCCGTGGTTTGGTGTGTTGTGATGTGCTGTCGTTTGGTGTGCTGTCGTTTGGTGTGTTGTGATGATGTGCTGTTGTTTGGTGTGTTGTGATGTGCTGTCGTTTGGTGTGTTGTGATGTGCTGTCGTTTGGGTGTGTTGTGATGATGTGCTGTCGTTTGGTGTGTTGTGATGTGCTGTCGTTTGGTGTGTTGTGATGTGCTGTCATTTGGTGTGTTGTGATGTGCCGTCATTTGGTGTGTTGTGGCGTGCTGTCGTTTGGTGTGTTGTGATGTGCTGTCGTTTGGTGTGATCTGATGTGCTGTCGTTTGGTGTGTTGTGATGTGCCATCATTTTGTATTGTGCTGTGCCATCATTTGGTGTGTTGTGATGTGCTGTCATTTGGTGTTGTGATGTGCTGTCATTTGGTGTGTTGTGATGTGCCGTCATTTGGTAGTTGATGTGCTGCCATTTGGTGTTGTCATGTGCTGTCATTTGGTGTTGTACTGTAACGTCATTTGGTGTTGTGATGCGCCGTCATGTGGTGTTGTGATGTGCCGTCATTTGGTGTTGTGATGTGCCGTCATTTGGTGTTGTACTGTAACGTCATTTGGTGTTGTGATGCGCCGTCATGTGGTGTTGTGATGTGCCGTCATTTGGTGTTGTACTGTAACGTCATTTGGTGTTGTAATGTGCCGTCATGTGGTGTTGTGATGTGCCGTCATTTGGTGTTGTACTGTAACGTCATTTGGTGTTGTGATGTGTCGTCATGTGGTGTTGTGATGTGCCGTCATTTGGTGTTGTACTGTAACGTCATTTGGTGTTGTAATGTGCTGTCATGTGGTGTGTTGTGATGTGCTGTCGTTTGGTGTGTTGTGATGTGCCGTCATTTGGTGTTGTGATGTGCCGTCATGTGATGTTGTGATGTGCCGTCATGTGGTGTTGTGATGTGCCGTCATGTGGTGTTGTGATGTGCCGTCATTGGTGGTTGTGATGTGCCGTCATGTGGTGTTGTGATGTGCCGTCATGTGATGTTGTGATGTGCCGTCATGTGGTGTTGTGATGTGCCGTCATGTGATGTTGTGATGTGCCGTCATGTGGTGTTGTGATGTGCCGTCATGTGGTGTTGTGATGTGCCGTCATTTGGTGTTGTACTGTAACGTCATTTGGTGACAAGATGTGCCGTCATTTGGTGTCGTACTGTAACGTCATTTGGTGACAAGATGTGCCTTCATTTTGTGTTGTCATGTTTGGTCATTTGGTCTTTGTGGTGTGTGTCGTCATTTGTTGTTATGGTAGGTCGTCGTTTGGAGTTATAAAGATGCCTTCATTCGGCATAATATAATGTTGTGATCTGTTCTGATGTGGCGTCATTTGGTGCTGTGATGTACCGTCATTTGGTTCTGTGATGTGCCGTCATTTGGTGTTGTGATGTGCCATTGTATTTTGTCTGGATGATTCGTCATTGGCTGTTGTCATGTGCCAATATTTATGTGCTGTGATGTGTCGTCATTTGATGTCAGGATCTTTGGTCATTTGGAGCAGTGCTGTGTCGCCAATAAGTGTCGTTCAATACGGCGCAAAACGATGCAATACCACTCAACATGATGCATTACAAAATACTGCAAAGAATACAGCGCAAACAGTCCAAACCCAATGAAATACAGATCCAAACAGATCAACCAATGCAGCATAATACAATACACTGCAGACCAATACAGTACAGCTCAATGCAATGCAATCAATTACAATTGAATACAATACGAAGCAAGCCAGGTTTGTGTATGGTACATATTATAAGATAAGAAAAACTAAAAAAAAAAAAAAAAAAAAAAAAAAGACATAGAACACTGTAAATTGATTTCGTGCAATACGACATGATACAATACCGTGCAATGCAATGTAAAATAATTTAGATCGACGAAGTGTATACAAAAGTGTGTAAATACAGTATGTACAATATTGTACAATAAAATACAGGCAGACAGAGAGAAGTCATACATCTAGGAGCAATGTTACCGACAAACAGACAGAAGGAAATCATACATCTAGGAACAATGTTACCAGCAAACAGACAGAAGGAAATCATACATCTAGGAACAATGTTACCGGCAAACAGACTGGGGAAGTCATACATCTAGGAACAATGTTACCAGCAAACAGACAGAAGAAAATCATACATCTAGGAACAATATTACCGGCAAACAGACAGAAGGAAAGTCATACATCTAGGAACAATGTTACCGGCAAACAGACTGGGGAAGTCATACATCTAGGAACAATGTTACCGGCAAACAGACAGAAGGAATTCATACATCTAGAAACAATGTTACCGGCAAACAGACAGAAGGAATTCATACATCTAGGAACAATGTTACCGGCAAACAGACTGGGGAAGTCATACATCTAGGAACAATGTTACCGGCAAACAGACAAGGGGAAGTCATCATCTAGGAACAATGTTACTGGCAAAACAGACAGGAGGAAGTCATACATCTAGGAACAATGTCACCGGCAAACAGACAAAAGGAAGTCATACATCTAGGAACAATGTTACCGGCAAACAGACAAGGGGAAGTCATACATCTAGGAACAATGTTACCGGCAAACAGACAAAAGGAAGTCATACATCTAGGAACAATGTTACCGGCAAACAGACAAAAGGAAGTCACACATCTAGGAACAATGTTACCGGCACCGGCATCAGACAGTAGGAGTAATGTTACCGGCAAACAGATAGGGGGGAAGTCACACACTTAGGACAATGTGTTTCCGGCAAACAGACAGAGGGAAGGTCAGACATCTGGGAGAAATGCTACCAGCTAAGTGGACAGGGGACAGATGGAAAACTGTATGTGTGTGTGTGTGTGTGTGTGTGTGTGTGTGTGTGTGTGTGTGTGTGTGTGGTGTGTGTGTGTGGAAGGGAGGGGTAGGGGGTGGTGATCAATCAGCCGAGGTAAATTTTTACCGACTAACGGAAAAGGGGCTGGCGTGAGACGGTGAGGGTGTGTGTGTGCAGAGGGGAGGGAGGGGGGGGGGGGGGGGGGGTTGGGGGGGGGCTGGGGGGAGGGGTTCAGGATAAAGGGACGGACAGGGGGGCAGGGGGATGGGGGGGAGGTCTGGGGACAGAAGTCAGTCAGAGTGACCACGGGAACATGGTGGTGGTGGTGGTGGCGGTGGTTATGATGAGAGGTTTGACGGGATAAGCAAACTCTTCACAGCGCCCTCTATGTAGTCTGTTTGCATTCCTTCTTAAACGTCCACTGCATTGGCCTATCCCATTCATTCCTCTATCGCGCCTACCCCCCCCCCCCTCCCCCCCCCACCTTCCCCCCCACCTCCCCACCTTCCCCCTCCCCCTGTCCTACCTACTCAGGGGCGTCTCTCCTCTCTCTCTCTCTCCCCTCTTCTCTCTCTCTCTCTGTTGTGTGTGTGTGTGTGTGTGTTGTGTGTGGTGTGTGTGTGAGTGATGCAATACAGCTACTCCACTTAAAAGGAAAGTGCAAAGTCCCCTCCGTTGACGTCCTCATAGACAGACATAAGGACCCCCCGTTATCTTTGAACAACTGCCGTAATTCAGTGTTGTTAGTGTGCACAAGTGATTTATATGCATGAATCTCTGTGTTTCTTTCTCTTTGGGTGGGAACATGATACCATTATACACAATTTGAACCTTCATAGCTGCCCCCCCCCCCCCTCTTCCCGCCCACCCCCCTCTCTGTGGTGTGTGTTGTGTGTGGTGTGGTGTGTGTGTGTGCTCAGGACAAGCGAGAGACAGAAAGAGACAGAGAGACGGAGTGGGGGAGAGAGAATGTCGGATCCAGAATCAGCGCCATGGGTTACTCATAAAGGACATAGCCTCCAGAGAAGAGGTGGGGGATGGACGCAAAACTGCGAGAACAGCGCCAGAGAGCGAGAGAGAGAGAGAGAGAGAGAGAGAGAGAGAGAGAGAGAGAGAAATTTTGATATTTTTTCTTGAGAATTACCCCCTGAGGTAAAGGAAGGCGGGTGGTGGGGTCACAAACATTTCATTTCAATTCAGTGACAAATAGAAAGGAATTCCACAGAAGCAAAGATACGGTGTCTATTGTCAACAAGCTCCTTTCCCAGCTTTTCGTCTTTTTTTTGTTTTACACAGTAAACCTCGTCATGATTTTAACCGGCCCAGCTGCTGAGTCTGAACCATGTTCTTTTCAGTGTATGATTTCAGATTTGCGGCGATAACATTACTTCATCATCATCATCTGACTTTACAAAACGACCAAGTCCTTTTTCTTTTGTCTCTTTTTCATTCAACAATGTACAATTTCGTTTCTACATTTCACTATCATTGTTGTAACTAAAAGAAAACGAATCTCATCTCCTATACTTTGTCAGTAAGATGGACAAGAGGACGCTGTGTTGGTTATCTGTTGGAAGCCACCGTCTATTTGCATTGAGACCCTAGGTTCCCCATGTTCATCAAGGGAGACAAATTACGCCATCTATGTTTTTTTTTTTTCTCTCTAGCTCTCTTTACTGTAATTCATCTTTCTGTTTTGATTAACGATTTGAAGGAAGAGAATGAACTATGTGGTTCGTTACTTTCCATTTTGTGGTAAATGTCAGCTTTGTTTGTGATGTTAGCTTTAAACTCCCTTTTCATATCCATCTAATTCCTCATTACACTATGGCGTGTGTCACAGCCATCTTGCTTTTCCTGGGTGTCCTATTGTGTTTGTGATTCTATGCTCCACGGTTTTTTGGTGGTTTGTTTTTTGTTTTTTGTTTTTGTTTGTTTAGCTGTAAATCCGTGGTTTCCCGCCTCCTCTTCCTAGCAGCACTGTCTCCCGCTCTAGTCTCCAGGATCCTGACTTCAGGAATCTTGTTAGTTGCCACTATCCTGTGGGTATCTTCCTGATTCCTCGTAGCAGACATTGTTTGACAAGTGTAACAGGACTGGTGGGAAGTGCTTGATGGTAAACATGTGCACCTTTCCCACATCATCACTGATCTTAAAAACCAAAATCTGGTCGCGCTGGCCAAATCTAGTTCACTTCAGTCACATAAAAAAGATTTTTTTTTTAAATCTAGTTCACTTCATTCACATAAAAAAGGTTTAAAAAAAAAAAAAAAAAAAGAAAGAAAGAAAAGAGAGAAAAAAGAAGAAAAGAAAAGAAAAGAAAAAGAAAGAAAGAAAGAAAAAAGAAAGCCTTGGGTGTGCAGACGGATTCTTATAGAAATTTCAGAAACATAATGAAAGCTTCTTTTCAACATTTCCTGTTTCTTTCAGTCTATGGCATCAAACGTGACTCTGACACATAAAGAGTAGTCCTAAATCTCTGTAAGAGTCGGCCATTTTGAATTTCACTGTTTTCCCGTAACTGCATATTCACGTGCTGAAAGGAAAACCCTGCTGCTGAAAATCGTCATGTTATTCTTCACAAGATGTACCTCGGCCGCAGCCTGTATGCTCTCTGTTCAAAACTGTCAGTTGAAGTTGTCAGTTTGACATTCTTAGCCAGTAGACATCTAACAACGAGCTAGGTGATAAAGATCACACACACACACACACACACACACACGCACGCACGCACGCACGCACGCACGCACACACACACACACACACACACACACACACACACACACACACCTAAATAAGATCTTAAGGCATACCCCTGTTTTTGTCTCTACAAGCACTCACTCAAGTGGTGAGACAGTTTAGGGTTTTGGAGGCGCGCGCGCGCGCGCGCGCGAGAGAGAGAAGAGAGAGAGAGAGAGAGAGAGAGAGAGAGAGAGAGAGAGAGAGAGAGAGAATACGAATTCGACTGTGTGGGAAAATTCATGTTAATTTTCTATCAATTTGGTGATAGTGAGTTAAAAAGATCTTTGTTTTTGTAGAAACGATTTCAATGACGCACTATCGCTCTTAGCTTAAAAAAGAAATAAAAATGAAAAAAGCCTAATACTCACATTTCTTGCATGGTCTGTCTACGCATTTCTGAACTTTTTTTTTCCTGGCATTGAAAGCGCCATTTCCTTAAATCCGTTTTGCGCATTGTACAATGTAAACCCACCTGTTTTGATGTCGTATATCAGCACACTCATACAATTATCTGACACGTAACATGAAAGTGAAATACAGTGGTAGTAATTCTATGAAACGGACACAGACGATTGACAACGATCATTTTCATATTTGTGTGATGAAAAAAAAAAACAAAAAACAAAAAACAAAACAAAAAAAAACAAACTTATACCCTTGATACATCATTTGCAAATTATAACTGCGTTTTCCTTTTATGATAATTGAATCAATAGATAGATGGATGGACAGATAGATAGATAGATAGATAGAGATAGATAGATAGATAGATAGATAGATAGATAGATAGATAGACAGATAGATAGATAACCGTGCCTCATTTCGGTTTTATTCATGTCATAGTGAAAACTAGTCTTTTTATTTAAAAATCTCTCTCTCTCTCTCTCTCTCTCTCTCTCTCTCTCTCTCTCTCTCTCTCTCTCTCTCTCTCTCTCTCTGCAAAAGAACAATTGTAAATTGTGTTTCTTGCAACAGGTCCGTATAGGCCAGAGACTTTGTGACAAGCGATGGCACCACATTTTCCGTTAGATGTAAATGTTTCTCCTAGCATATTACCGTGGTTTTTTTTTTCCCCCTATTCATTCAAAAATCATTGTAAGTTTGATTCATATTGGTTTTAGTCATTGTATACTGTTAAAACTGGAAACGCCAGTTTGTCCTCGTTTGAATGCCCTTAAAAGAGAGTCCTTGAAAAATGAGTAGCTGTATAAATATTTGTAACCGCTGTGAGTGCCTCCAAGATTTGAACCTTGACAGTTTATCTGCACGTATTCGCGTTTGAAAACTTTCAGCATTTGGCCACTGAGCCAAAGAAGAAGTATGCAGGTAAACATCAGTTGAGTAATATATATATAATAGCTGTAAGATTTGGGATTGAAACAATACTCTAAGTACATCAAGCGAGCAAATCAAAAGAGTATTGGCTACTATTTAGACGTTTGTTTCCAAGAAAAACCAGTTGAACAAAAATGACATTTTTAGTTTTCATTATGTTTTCTTGTGCCTTTTTTTTTTCTCACTCTTCCAGAGTAATGTCAGTGGGTGTAGGCAATACACAAACATTTGCTATTTTTTGTTTGTTTTGTTTGTTTGTTTGTTTGTTTGTTTGTTTGTTGTTTGTTTGACACAAAAACTGCATGTCACGGTCAACTATTCCCATTTCTTCAGGATGTGATTTGACGCTTCAAGTTCCTGGCGTATTTTATTTTAAGCTGAAACTGGGCATGTCTGTCCTTGCATCGGTGTTTCGTTTTGTTTCGTTTTTTCGTTTCGTTGCGTTGGTTGGTTGGTTTGGTTGGTTTGGGCTTGCTTTTTGTACTCCCAGTTCTTATAGGACAGGGAGTACTTTACAATGGGAACGACGAAGAAATGCCCGTCTGTGTGTCTGTCTGTCTTGTCCATGGTCAAAATGTGTTCCACTCGCTCCAGTCAAAAACTTCTGGGCCGATCTTTTTGAAAATTTTATAGGCATGTTTCATTATGGGTCCTTGGATGATGCCTGATGTTTGATTTTACCAGAGTAGCCGTTACTAACGGCTATAACGGCCCCAAACGGTTTTTTCTTCTTTATGGAATATCTCTTGGCATGTACAACAAATATACTGTGATGCATGTTTGATTGTGACGTCAAATACATTATGACGCATGTTTGATTGTGACGTTTTTCAGGAAGATAAACTGGGAGTACGTTTATATGCTTTGCGTCTTGGGATTTTTTTGTTGTTGTTTTGTTTTGTTTTGTTTTGTTTTGTGTCTCTTTTTTGTTTTGTTTCGTTTCGTTGGTTGGTTGGTGGTTGTTTGGTTTGTTTCGCTTCGTTTGTTGGTTGTTGTTGTGGTTGTTGTTGTTGCTTTGTTTGTTTTGTTTTGTTTGGGGAGAGGAGGGGGGGGGGGGGTACCCTTAATTGCTAACGTATGAATCATTGATTAGTTCAGGATATTGTACCCCTTTCAGAAGCACCCAAGAGCGACACTAAGCAAACCAAGTCTTGCATATCCTTCTTCCTCTTTCTCTACGTGCGTTTTTTCTTTCCCACTGTCTGCTCGCTCCCATTTGAGCGCGTCTTCCCCAAGACGGTTTATAAAGAGGAAAAAAAAAAAAAAACGTTGTCGTGCTTTAAACCCTCCCCCCCCCCCCAACTTGTCGTGAACTTTACGACCCCCCCCCCCCCCCCCCCCCCCCCCCCCCCCCCCCCCCACCCCCCCCCCCCCTCCCCCTCCCCCCCCCCCCCCCCCCCCCCCCCCCCCCCCCCCCCCCCCCCCCCCCCCCCCCACCCCCCCCACCCCACTCCCCTCCCCCCCATGAGTGTTGGCCTTCGCTCTCTTTCACCGCCCCTTCCCTCTTCCCCTATCTCCCTCCGCGCGAACTTTCCCTCCCCCTCCCCCCTTCCCCCCTCCCCCCCCCCCCCCCCACCCTACCCCCCCCCCCCCCCCCCCCCCCCCCTTCCCTCCCCCCCCCCCACACCCATATTTCTCACCAGCGAGAGGCGCCAGCGTGGAGGGCAAGGTCAGAGCGGTTACTGGCCGGGGGTCAGTGAGCCGAACAGACCAAAAAGGGCAGCCTATATAAGACGGGCTGGCCACGGCTAGGTGGTCAGAGGTTGTCGACATAGACCCTGAGACACAACCTGCGTACTGCCTTGTCGTTTCTAGAACTCTTCCACCCCTTCCTCCTCCTCCTCCTCCTCCTCCTCCTCCTCCTCCTCTGGCTCTTTGTCTTGCCATTTTTTTTTTTTTATAGAATCTCTCCCACCCCACACCCCCTCCTCCTCCTCCTCCTCTCCTCCTCCTTCTCTTCTCACTCCCCCACCCACCCCCCCCCCACCCCCCCCCCCCCCTCCCCCCTCCCCCTCTCTCCGCTCGCTCGACCCCTATTCCAACCTCCACCCTTTAAGTCCTTTCTTTCTCCTAAGCAACTAAACTGACACTGATTTAGCAACACCTCCCCCCCCCCCCCCCAACACACACAAACACACATATCCTTCTCCTCCACCTCTATCTCCATCTCCAACACTTGAATTGGCGTTCCTTCACCCCCTTTCGTGAGGGTATGGAGGATTAGAAATCAAACAAACAAACAAAAAAAAAAAGGATCACGACAGTATAGCAAGTTTGTGACTTCTTCTTCGTGTGTACTGGACGTTCATACATTCGTACTCAGGTGATCACAACTCCTAAAGACTAAGACATGGAGAAAACCTATACATTTTTTATCTTTTCTTTTTCTTTTCAGAGAAAACTTCGCAAGCTTCAAGAATGGGCGGACTTCTTTTTGTCCTCCAGACGTTACTCTTTTGTTGTTTTTTTAACAGAAATGATCAACTGATACTTCATTGCAATAAGGAGAAAGTAAATCATGTTATAAAGCATGTTTTGGAGTCACACAATAGTTCTCATCACCAATAACATTCAGATTCTATTCTATTCTCCTTATTGCAATGAAGTATCAGTTGATCATTTCTGTTAAAAAAAAAAAAGAGAGAGAGGGAGAGAAAAAAAGAGTAACGTCAGAAAGATAAAAAATGTATAGGTTTTCTCCATGTCTTAGTCTTTAGGAGTGTGATCACCTACTGATACTTCATTGCAATAAGGAGAAAGTAAATCATGTTATAAAAAGCATGTTTTGGAGTCACACAATAGTTCTCATCACCAATACCATTCAGACTCTATAGTCTTCACACAGCAGTTCAAGGTCTCCCATTACTATATTTCCATGTCTTCATCACTATATTTTCGTGTCTTCCATTATCATGGCTTCTCCGCAACCGAGATTTTACCAGTTCTGCTCCTGAATTTATAAGTTAGACACTACCAATGGGGAGGAGCAGTTATTTATGCCAGGTTCTCTTTGAAATCAGCATAATGCCGTCTGTCATAATATTTGCTACTATTTTGTACAGACAATCCTTCGCGTGCATGTAAGCATCAATATACTCAACAGGTGAATGCCACCGGATGTCTCTGCCAAGGACAAATAAGTTTACAGAAATTCGGCGAATCACAGAGCCTGATATATGTGTTAATTTTTATCGATAAAACAGACAGATATTGAAAATCATAGGTTTCTTTCCTTCCAAAATCCGCTCCCTCTATCATACCAACAAGTATTGTCAAAAGAGGCTAGAGGTCCACAACAATATCTTTTTCTCATTCTGTTCAATCATCCATCGCACTACCACCCCAACCCCGTAGTAAAAATAGTAATGCCGTTTGATTGGTAGAGAAAAAAAAATCGTCGGAATTTTCACTCCTACATACTCAAATAGCAATGCTCTTGTTACCAGTACTGTGGATTTTCATACGTTCAAAAAGAGAAAAAAAAAATAAAAGCCTGCAAGCATCAGTGGTCACACAGACAGCGTACCAACACTACAGGTGCGACGGCAGGGCGCTGAATAATGTCCTCAGCTATTATGCATGATCATTTCAGTTTTGCAACATGAAACCAACTCCCAGGTTTGCAGTTGCTGCAATGTGGTTGTGAAAAAAAAGAGGGGCTCTGTTTCCCGTGTCTTAAGGCGTCATCACTATTGTCAGGGATAAAAGTTGCTGTCTGAGAGAGAGAGAGAGAGAGAGAGAGAGAGAGAGAGAGAGAGAGAGAGAGAGAGAGAGAGAGAGAGAGAGAGAGAGAGAGAGAGCAAATGCGAATGTAAATGTTTATTCAGATGTAAGGGTCAAGGCCCCATTCTGAAAAGGCATACATACAATCAAACCAAATACATTAAGGTGCACACACAAAAAAAAAAAATTGTAGAGAAATTCACAATGATTAAAGTACTTCATTAACTGGGATATTAGGCAGCCGCTCGCAGTCTTTTCTGAGCTTCATAAATATACAGCCAAATTTGAAAGGAACTATTCGTTTCTTGTCGAAAACAGTAATATTACCTTGAAATGACATGGTTTAATGAAATACTTTGACTGGATGGATTTCGTTCTGAGATTATGTAGTGCAGGACAACTTAACAAAAAAAAAAAAAAAAAAAAAAACTTGATCTCCCCTTGCTGAACCACATAAACGGCATATCAATTTGACATCGGCAGAGTTGGAATATCTCATATGATGGCATACAATGTCAGAAACATCAAATCTCTACATTAGCCAATGTGCTCAGAATATATCTGTTCATTTTTATATTAATATATATGGTTCTAACTCACGAAGTATTCTTAAAACATCTGTACTGTATGAAGCTATCACATGATGGACATGATCATGCCAATCATGTCATCTGCAGTCAATAATCCTTTCTTTAAAACATTTCAAAAAACTCAGATACACTCTGAACACCCTGGTTATCCCGAACAATTCCAAACCCATAAGAATTTAAACACTGTCGTACCCTGGAAGCCCATGTCTTTTTACCCTTTTCATCTGGAAACAACAACATTCTGTACGCTTTAAAAGGTATCCTATATTCATCCATTCTAGTTAGTTTCAGCCAATATTTAATACATTTAACATACGAGTTTAGAGAAATTGGATACCTTCCTAGTTCTCCATAAATCATGTCATTTGGAGTTCTGGTGTTAACGTTTAAAAAGCGCTTTAATGCATACAATGAACTTTCTCTATAATTACACTTGTTTCGAAAACCCAGATCTCAGCTCCAAATTGCAAAACTGGCTAACCTGTGAGTCAAACAACTTTAAAACACACACACACACACACACACACACACACACACACACACACACACTAAATGAATTGCAATTTAATTTATACAAAATGTGAAGGATAGCTATCGTTGGTTTCTTTGCTCTGTTTACGATGTCTTGGCATGTAGAATTGAAGCTAAGTTTTGTTGTTGTGAAGTATATTCCAAGATATTTGTATGCCTTAACTGCAACTCTTTTATTTCCGTAAGTCCATCTCTCAGACTGCGCTAAGAACCCTCCCTTCCGAAATACAGTAATATTGGTTTGATTCATATTAACTTTTAATATTCCAATGTAAAAAAAAAAAATGTTATTTACAAATTCACTCACACTCGCCGCACCCTCATCAAGGAAGGAATCCCTGGCAAATTGTGATACTATATCACTGTCTTTCTCCTTCACAAAATCAGTTTGCATTCATTTACATTCAACCCAGTTCCAGAATACTGTTACTCTCATTGTTTTCCTTCCACATTTACATCGTCACTGTCATTGTTAGCCTTTTCTGTATATTCATCTCTGCTTTTATTACGTGTGTAGTCATTACTTTCAGTATCCGTCTTCCTGTCTATATCATTCAAATTCCCACGGTCATCGCTGCTGTTTACCATTGACGTATTAACACATGTATCCCTACCATCAGTTCCATTCACAACCATGCGTTCACAGACCAAGCTCTAAGTGCTTTACAATAAAAACACACTACCTCACTCACTCACTCAACGGGCTGCCTACCCAGGTAGAGCCGGTGTCGTGTATAATACTGTCGCCGTGGAATTGTATCGCAGCGATAGCATTTCACGTGAAATAATGTTGCAGCGACAATATTTCCTGGCAAAAAATTGTCGCGCGACAACTTTTCAAGAAAAATGTCCTGTAGAATGTTGTAGCTGTCCATAAAATACTGTCGCTCGAAATTTTGCGACAGTTTTTTTGTGACAGGACACTGTGGGAATATTACAGTCAGTGAATGTTGTCCCTTGCGACACATTTTCACGTGAAATATTACTGCTAGAGTGAAATATGGTCGCAGCGTTAATATTTCACAGCGACGATTTTTCTGCAAAGTGAAAAAACGTCGCCGCGGTTGAGCGTCAAAATATCACAGAAAAATAATGCAGTCTGCCCTGGAATAAAAAAAAATTGTCGCAAGTGATTTTTTTTATCATAAATGTTTTTGACGAAAGTCAAATTTCCATTCGCGCGCGCGCGCGCGCGCGCGTGTGTGTGTGTGTGTGTGTGTGTGTGTGTGTGTGTGTGGTGGTGTGTGTGAAATGTGATGCTTTTATCAATATCGTAGGCCTAGGGCATTTAGCACAACGAAAGTAGAGGAAGACTGGGTAAGTTAGAACCCCTGAGAAATGCAGCCCTACCTCCTTCACTAATTTTACTTCACTCAAGGTTAATTATTTGTAAAGCTTACCATCAGAGCTTCATATAGTACAGCCATCAAATGGCTATTGTTATTTCAAAAAGTTCTATATAAGAAATAAAAAAAATTCTTAGAAGAAAAGGAAGCCCATTTTAGACATCATTTCGGGTTAAATGGGCCAGGGAGTGGTACATATTGGGCCACGGGCCTATATCAACTGACACGCAAACCAATATTGTTTGTCTGTTGGCCCATATAAGATGCTTGAGCTTGTTCGATAATCCATTTCAAGGCACCTAAGGTCTCAAAACACATTCATAAACTAAACTTAAAGAGTATATGATTATCCCTAATTGTCAGAACAGAAACACAAACATAATAGAGTCTGAAAGCTAATACAAGCCAAATCGCAGAACAGTTTCGGTTGTCTCTTCAGGAAATGTTGAACTTTTCAGAAAGTTCCCAAGCGCGAAGTGCTCGCCGGGTTGCATTCCATTGTATCCATAAGCAGTAGCCATCGTGGAAAACAAAATGGGTACAGACGAAATTATTGTCTTACAGCATTTATAGCATATCGATGATTCTGACAGCTTGTCAGCCGTTAAGCTCAAAGCTCAAAGAATACTCTGTTCCTCGCATCTGGAAAAATTCGACTATCTCCCCCATCCCAAAGAAAAAGAATCCCTACCACATTAAATGATTACCGTCCTGTTGCACTGACTTCAATAGTAATGAAATGCTTTGAAAAAATTATTCTTCATCATCTCCTTACCTTTACAAATCAACAACTTGACCCCCTCCAGTTTGCCTATAAACCCCATAGAAGCACCGATGATACCATTCTTACACTCCTTCACAATGCTTTCTTGCATTTGAATAACTCCAATCTTTTGTTCGTGTTCTCTTCATTGACTTTTCCTCCGCTTTTAACACAAA
>JADBJO010022285.1:0-2500 GCA_016801955.1 Conus betulinus | reverse complement strand
TACTACTACACATCATTTTCTTTTTTTTTTTTTGTTTTTTTCTTTAAAATAAGATCCAAATCAGAAATTCGGAGACATTTGAGGTAGAAGGAAAGGAGTTTTAAGAGTTCGGTGTAGCATTAATGAATAGGATATCCCATGATATACTACTGGCAAAAAGTTAAAGGCCATTGCCAACGCTGTCTCCAAGACCAAAACACTACAGCCAATGTTAAGAAGAACGGGCGCAAAAATCTCCAAATTTATTCAAGAACAAATTCATTGAACCATTGCACGAAATCAAAAATCAAACGCGGACAGCGGGCTGTAATGTCCAATCACCTTTCCTCAGGATCGTCACGTAAGCCACAACTGAAAACTGCACCATTCAGTGCCGAGTGTAGCCACCGTTTGCCGCAAGGCAAGCGGCACAACGTCGACGCATGGAGTCCACCAGGGTCCGAAGAGTGTCCCGCGGTATGACCTGCCACTCCTGCTGCAGAAAGAGATCGGCATCCTGTGAGCGAGGATGGGCCACTGCATCGGATCCGGATGATTGCCCTCTTGCTGCAGATATCGTCCACAAACGGGGTCGGTGTGTGTGTGTTTTGTGGCCGGGCATTGGGCCATGTTCGTCTGGAAACAGAAAGACCAAAAAGCCAGCCCCAGCGCGTTCAGCTGGTAACATGGCTTGCAGGGGGGGTGTTGATCGGGGGTTGTCTCACAATTAGTTCCCGGGGCGCGGGGGGGTTCCACGCACCTGAACGCATAGGGGTGGAAGTTCGCGCGCCCCCGCTCGAGCCGAGTGGGGAGTAGAGGCCGCGATCGAGAGAAGCGATCACTTGAAGGTACCGTCACAAGGGGTGCCACCTTCCTCTTCCTGCGACGTTCTGTGACTTGCAGAACTCGAGGAAGTCCAACACACCCACGGACCTCACCGCACCCCTCCCTCACCGATCCCTCCCGCCTGTGGCGTCCAGCAAAAACCAGATGCGTGTGGCAGCTTCGCCAGCAACTTGGGTCCTGCCCGAGCATTGTTGAAAAACTGCCGGTGACACTGGCTGCCTGACTCGGGGGGCTGCTTCTTTGGGGGCCCAAGAGCTGCCGCGGGGGACGGGACCCCCCCCCCCCGCGTTCGCGGCCCCAGGCTAGCGTCGGTGCACAGGCGCACGTCTGCGTAGTTCCTATTTCACAGTCCGCCTCAAGAAAGGTTCGAGCGGCAAACTAGAAACGGCCTCGCGGGGTTTTTGAAGTTGAAGAAGGGTAGTTAGAGTAGGTGATTGGTTTAGTAACATTTGATAAAGATAAAGGGAAAAAAGATAATATTTAATGTAAGAAAAAATCAAAACAATGAGATATAAAGAAAAACGTACAGGACGGATGTTGAGGACTGGCTGGTCCCGGGACGAGAGAGTGGCAGTCTCGACGAAGGTGGAGGAGAGGGACGAGGATCGAGAGGATGAGAGAGAGGAGGAGCTCTGGACAGGCCCGGGAACTGAGGAGGGAGCGCGCAGAGTGTTGGATGAGGGGGCCGAACAGAGGAGACGGTTACCGAGGAGGAGCACTAGGCCGTGCTCGATGTAACTGACGAGATTGAGTGAGAGGAGCAGATGGAGAGGAAAAGAAAGTCGACCTGGAGAGATGTGCGCAGGATGTGTGGAAGGATGAGAGAGGGAAGGTGGCGTAGCTCGTTAGACGCTTTTGAGTTTTAGAGTAGTGAGGTGGAGATGAGGTAGGTTTGAGTGCGGGAGAGGAGGAGAGAGCTTTGAGAGGTGGTTGGGGAGTCGGAGGGGGATGTGGATTATGCTGGAGAGAGAGTGAGAGAGGAGGGGGGGTTGAGAGGTTGGGTTGGGAGAGTGAGGAGGAGGGAGAGGTGACGGATTTGGCGGTGTGAGAGAGGAGGGGAGGAGCTGACATGGCAGGGGAGAGGAGAGAAGAGGAGGAGCGTGAGGATTAGAGGTGTGATAATTGTGCGAATGGGAGGTTGGAGGAGGTAATAAGGAGATGAAGAGATGAAGAGGGCTTTTTGTTTTTTTGAAGGATTTTTGAGGAGATCGGAGGAGAGGGCGGAAGGGGGAGAGGGAGAGCGGGGGCGAGGGAGGGAGGAGGGATAGGAGTGGACTGAGGGGAGATGTGAGGTGGTTATGAGAGGAAGGGAGGCAGTGAGATGACAGAACGAGTCCTGAGGAGTTGCACGGTGGATGCGCTTAGGGGCGAGGGGGGGTGACAGCAGGAGGGAGGGAATCGGTGTGCGAAGACGACATTTCTGTCGAGGGTACAAGCGAGGAGACAGGGGGCGGGCGGCCGGAGTGGAGACGTTTGTCGAGGGGGGAAAGTCGCTATCCGACTATTCAGGCACGCGGGTGCACGAGGTGGTCGGGAGAGAGAAGACCTCTCTTAGAGAAGAAAAGAACGAGTTGGATGGTGGATTAGAGAGGAAGAAGGAGGGACACGCGTGTCAGACCGAGGACGTAGAGGAGACTGTGTAGCGCAGAAGCGCCCTCGCGAGGCCAGGAGAGGG
>JADBJO010022284.1:20000-28184 GCA_016801955.1 Conus betulinus | reverse complement strand
ACACAAGTGTGCGCGTGCATGCATGCACACACACACACACATACCACACAACACACACAGATAGATCGATAGATAGAATAGACATCAAAACCACCCACAGCACCACTGTAGTCAGCTTATTGCTGGCTATGCTGAGTGTTCTTGCCATTCTGTTCAGGTTTAAGCAATCCGATTTTTGAACGATAAAGAATATGTAAAATACATCAATGAATTTTTTTTAATCGGAAGGAAAGGCACATTAGCAAATAGCTCCATAATAGCTAGGCTACTGCATATTTCATTGGTCATTCTTTCATTATCTGATCGCTTAATTACAATATCAAAGCTAGCTTATAACTTGCAACAAACAAACAAAAAATCAAGAGCAGTGGCAGGTAGTGGCAGTGGGAGCAACTCTGTATTTCATGCAAACTTTGTTTCAGTTTTTCGCCTGCAGTTACCTCCCTTTGAAAACTAACTAGTTTCCCCGAAGTTGGAGTATGGCTGCCTTAATGGCGGGATAAAAAAAAAAACGGTCATACACACAAAACTCCACTCCCTTTGTTGGGTGGATGGGATTAATCCTTGCCTGTCTATACAGGGAGTGTTCGCAGGTGTATCAGTCTGCGTACGCAGAAGAGGAAGAGGAAACTAACTAGTGGTGAATGGGCCAATAAGGAAAAAAGATACAGAGGATGGGCCAATAAGGGAAAAAAAACAAGAGGATGGGCCAGTAAGGAAAACAAATACAGAAGATGGCCAATAAGGGAAAAAAATACACAGGATGGGCCAATAAGGAAAAAAAAAATACAGAGGATGGGCCAATAAGGGGGAACATACAAGAGATGGGCCAATAAGGAAACAAAAATACAGAGGATGGGCCAATAAGGAAAAAAAATACAGAGGATGGGCCAAAAAAAAAAAATACAGAGGATGGGCCAAGAAGGAAAAAAATACAGAGGATGGGCCAATGAGGGAAAAAAAAAATACAGAGGATGGGCCAAGAAGGAAAAAAATACAGAGGATGGGCCAATAAGGGAAAAAATACAGAGGATGGCCAATAAGGAAAAAAAAATACAGAGGACGACAGAATCCTCGTTGCCTCTGTGTCGCTATCGCCATTCTCTTCAAAGGACTGAAGACTGTCGGTGTCGACCTTTTCGTGGAATGAATGTTCTGTTAGCTGGAGGTCCTTAAGGACGAGGTGTTCCCAGACTGAAGTGTCTTTACGGTTAAAGAGTTCCAGTGGTTTGTTGTTGGCCGACAAGCTGTGTCCTGTTTGTTGTTAGACCAGAACTGATAAATTTCGCTCTGTGTGTGTTGTGTGTGTGTGTGTGTGTGTGTGTGTGTGTGTGTGTGCGCGCGCGTGTGTGTGTGTGTGTGCGTGTGTGTGTGCGTGTGTGTGTGTGTGTTGTGTATGTGTGTGCGTGTGTGTGTGTGTGTGTGTGTGTGTGTGTGTGGAGAGAGAGAGAGAGAGAGAGAGAGAGAGAGAGAGAGAGAGAGACAGAACAGACAGAGTTTGTAAGAGTTCATAGTCAAGCGGGTGGATTGCAGGCCTGAAGTCTGTGATGTGGTCGGTCCGTTCAAGATCGCAGGTTAGAAAAAAGACAGCAAACTTCTCGGTATCGTGTGAGTCCCCTGTCTCCATACTCAGGCTACCTTGGTGTCGCAGAGGCCATCGACTTGTGTGGTGTGTGTGTGTGTGGTGTGTGTGTGTGTGTGTGTGTGTGTGTGTGTTATAATTTAAAAGGGAGACAATAGAGAAGGAACTTTTGCGAAAGATGTCTCAGCAATAATGACGAGTTGCAGCCTCCTTTTACTTACCGCTTTAAGATCTTTGTATTTTCGGTCACTGTAGTGCAATTGTTGATTTATTTAAAACATTTGGAAAGTGAATGTATACCTAATTGTTCAGTATTGTTTTTGGATCGATTGATAATGCGAGTGGAATCTTCAAGATTGTGTTAGAATGTTCCCCAGGTTTCCATGAGTTGCTAGCGCATTACTGATGGTTAGAGAATGTTGTAGAAGCTGACCGAACTATATTCGCATACGCTCGTCACGGTTTCATTGTCTAAGCTTACTGATATGCAGAATATTCTAGATAAGAATAATCGAGTATGTTCGAGAATACTCTTTAGATAACATATAAAAGAATGAGAGCTGTGCGCGACAGAGAGAGAGAGGAGAGAGGAGAGAGAGAGAGAGATTTGAGGAGTTCACTGTATCTTGAGCACGGCGTGGTGGAAGACGGAACCGATGCTTCATCTTCCACCTCCTTTTTATTTCCCTGAGCTGAATCAGGTACCCATTTATTGCTGGTGGACAAGGAGGTTTTCAAGCCGAAAAAATCCGACCCGCGTTGTGGTTCGAACTCATGTCCACAGCTCTGTAGGCAACCGCTCTCTAACCATTTGACCAGGGGCCCCTGTAATGGTGAAGAAAGCCGCACAGCGCACAACAAATAGTAGACGTGTCTCAGAGAGAAAAAAGATGTAAAGGCAGTGTCAAAGAGAGTGCTATCACAAGACAGTAAAGGCAGTGTCAAGGAGAGTGCTGTCACAAGACAGTAAGGCAGTGTCAAGGAGAGTGCTGTCACAAGACAGTAAAGGCTCAGTGTCAAAGAGGGAGTGCTATCACAAGACAGTAAAGGCAGTGACAAAGACAGTGCTATCACAAGACAGTGGTCAAGTGGCAAAGAGATGCTCTCACAAGACAGTAAAGGCGGCAGTGTCAAGGAGAGTGCTGTTACAAGGACAGTAAAGGCAGTGTCAAGGAGGGAGTGCTACACAAGACAGTAAAGGGCAGTGTCAAGGAGAGGAGAGTGCTACACAACAGACAGGCAGGCAAGTGTCAAAGAGAGTGCTATATAACAAGACAGTAAAGGCAGTGGTCAAAGATGAAGTGCCATCACAAGACCAGTAAAGGCCGTGTCAAGAGAGTGCTGTCAATCATGACAGTAAAAACGGCAGTGTCCAAGGAAAGTTTTGCTTATGGACTGAAAATATAAGGTAAGAAAAAGGGTACCTTTAAGGAACTCTTCAACGTTTACCTTTATATTTCATGTTATAAAAAACAAAAAAAAAACTGTTGGAAAAGTTTACAGCAGTCAACATTTCTTTCAAAGAGAGTGCTATCACAAGACAGTAAAAAGGCAATGTCAATGAAAGTGGCTACCAACAAGACAGTTACAGAATTTCCAGGAAGGGAGAACTTCCAAAGTTACATACTGCGAGAGAGGAAGTCTTTGATTTAAATAATGCAGAGCCTTCTGGTCTAGAAACTTTTCCTTGTAAAAAACAGCAACACCAAGAAAAAAACCAAACATATAAAAGTTTGGTTGGTTGGTTGTGTTTTCAAAGTAAAATCCAAACGTGTCCCGCAAGAGCTGTCCCCACTATATGGGGTTGTTTATCCAGGCTTTTCTTGGAAGTGGTTTTACATGTTCCAACTATGATGCGCACATGGAAAAAAATCCAGTCATCACTTCTAAAACCGACAGTTTCAAAACGGAGTGACTGAGGGCGGAAAAAACTCAAGCAAACTTTAGAAAAGAGGGGTGTTAGTTACCGCAAAGGGACACAGGACAATGAAAGTACATACAGGACTATACACAATGCATTTCGACCTCTTGGGTCTTCTTCAGGCAAGACCAAATAATATTTCGGACAATGAAACGGAAAGAACGAGGAAAGCGCTTATCTTTAGAACCGTAGCGCAAATCGGTTTGGTTTTGTTTTGTTTTGTTTTGTTGTTTTGTTTTGTGTGTTTTTTTGTTTTTGTTTTGTTTCGTTTGTTTGTTTGTTGGTGTTGTTTTGTTGGTTGTTTTTTTTTGGAGTTGACATTCCAAAAGACATCAGGGCCTTGTTACAAGGTCAATCAAATGTTTGGTCTCCGGAAGCTGGACAGCGGTCTGACCGCCTGGAGTGGACGGACGCCATTTTCCTTGGCCTTGGCTGTGGCTCAATGCTGAGCGGTTGATTGGTGGAAGATACGAACGGTCCCCTTACGAATAGATCACGGGCCTAGCTCGAACGGTCGGGGTTCAACTGTAGACCGACAGTCCCTTTGAGAGATGTACTTTTTACGATGACATACACTACGTTTAGGAGCGGTTCGACCGTACTGACTTCCGAAACGTCACGGGTGGGGGCCGTGTGCCAACCGCTTTAATCTAGCCTGTCAGCGAGAAAATGGGCCTACGGAACGCACTCGTCCTGGGCCGAGTGGGGTTCCGAGTGGTGGCTACCTCCTCCGTGATCCAATCCTTGGTTGTCATTTGACCCGTTTCGACTGTTGATTGATTGATTGAAACTTGTTGTTTTTTCCCTTAAGACTGTACATCTTTTAGTTTGTGTTATTGCTTGATTGGTGAAGATTATGTTAGTCTGTTGAAGGTATGTTGGTGTTTGTATGGTTAGTTGTAATTTGTAGTATCTTATTGGTTAGGGTGGACTTGGTAGGGAAAAATGTCTGTTGTCACGTCCCCGTTATGAGATGTCTGGCATAGATGGGCCAGCCTTGTGTGTTGATTGAAAGGTTATTTCATTTGGTAACAATGCTTGGTTTTACTTACATAGTTGCTATCTCCCCTATTCCTTGGAGTATGGTTTCGTCTTTTTATTGAGAATGCCTACGGTGAGTCAGAGGGGGGTTGGGGCACTCTCCATCTCGACCGAGCTGTTTTGTTTAGATGTGCAGTGGGATGTTGGTCCTGTTTGGATTGGGTCAGGGTGTTGGAATCTGGTCGGGGAGCACTGTTGTTGCTTCGTGGCCAGGAGTCTGAGGACAAGAGGGACTACTTTTTGCAGAGGTATTGTGTTTCACTGGAGAACGGTAAGGGACATTTTTTTTTTCCTTGTTGCTGGTTATGTGAATTTTGTGGATGAGTGGAGAAATCATAGGTTTTGTAGTATAATTTTTCATAAGGTTATGAGTTGGGCTAGGATATGCTATGTGGTTGGAAGGAGGGTTTAGGAGTTTAGAAAAAAAATTTCGTTGAATTATTCTGAGCATTTTGTAAATTATTTTGTGTGTGTGTGTGGTGGGGGGGGGGGGGGGGTGGGGGGGGGGGGGGGGGGGGGGGGGGGGGAGGAGAGGAGAGTATTCCCTTTGTATTTGGTTTCTTGTCTGAGCCATTGAGTTGCAGGCTCTGACATGGGGTGGGAGATTCTGTGACAAGAGGGGTAAACCAGGATACTCTTGTCCACGATCCAGTGGGACTGTGGAGCGACTGTCTCCGCGACTTCTTTGGGGGGTGTGACGGCGTCTGGACTGGAAGCCAATGCAGCCAGGACTTCCGGACTTCGACTTTTCAGCTGGCAGCTGGACCAGGAGACCGTTCGTGTACAATGGGTAGTTGGTTACCTGGGCTCGTCTCGGGGGCTGGACTGAGGCAGCTCTGGGGGGACACACTAATTCTACTTGCCGAGACACTTCATGCGGCATTGATGAGTACAACTGTTGAAAACTCCCCCGCCCCCCTCCCCAATATGCCAGTGGCTGTGGTGAGTGAGCCTGAAACAGGGGCTCTGATCTAGTCTCCTCATTGGACTTGAAACGGAGAAAAGACACTGGGGTGATCCACTGCTAGATTTAGAGTTGGGCTGTGTGTGAAAGTAGTGGTAACTTCTAAAAGAAATTTTGAGAACAGAAGCCATTTGAAAACAAGAAAAAATGTTGTTGAATTGGTTGATTTGGGCTGGTCTATTTTGTTCAGTTTTTATTTTGTTGTGTTTATTTGTTGGGAGATGAGTTGTGGTATGGTTGATGTGGAAAAGTGGATAATATTACAATTGCCAGATTGAGGCAAGCAAACTTATTGAAGTTTGTGTTACGCCAGCTAGAACCATTAGATAATCTTGAGCTAGACTGGCGGCGTGACATATCCAATAATTCTAAAATGATCCAGTAGAGCACGGTACGCATTAAAACACGCGATGTGGTCTAACATAGTTTAATGTAGTTTTGAATTTTATTCACAGATAGGTACACAAGTAAACGAATAACTATATAGATATCATGTAGTCGGATATAAGAGGTATAATACGATAAACGGTATAATACAAATTATTATTTTGTTTTGTCTTTAATATGGTCATGACATGAAATCTTCATCTAGTTGTTTATTATGTGTGTGTATGAATAAAAATGATAAACTGATTTCAGGTTAAACTCTTATTCGTGGCTTTATTATTCACTATCAGTTAAAAGCAAAATCTTTGCTGAGGGAAGCCTCTTGTACTTCCAATTTCTCAAACGAGCTGCGTAAGAAAAGTTTACATGGTCATAATATTCCGATCAAGTTGGCAGTAGGCCTCAACTTTTGAGGTAGATCATTGATGCTTAAGATGAATCATCATATTTTCATGCTAACAATAGAAATAAAGATATTAAAAGAGCATCTTTTGACTTTCTGACTCACACACACACACACGCACACCACACACACACGCCCACAAACACACACACACACAGAGTTGAGAGAGAGAGAGAAGAGGGGGGGGAGATGCAGTGTGTTCTGTGATTCTATTTTCGGTGTGTTCTGTGATCTTATTTTCAATGGTTTTCTGTGATTCTATTTTCAGTGTGTTCTGTGATCCTTTTTTAGTGTGTTCTGTGACTATTTTCAGTTTGGTGTCTTTGTGCGTTTCACACGCACACGCATGTGTGTGCATGTGCGCGCGCATGCGGCGTGTGCGCGTGTAACTAGTATATTTTCTTTGCACCCTGAAAAACAGCTACGATTTCTATATATTCACAAGAAATGTTTGTTATGAAACTGACATTTTTGAGGTGTTGAAGCTAGGGAAATAATGTTATGTATTCTATCAAGGCTTTGTGGAATTCACTTTGTCCCTGTTCATCCAAATTTCTTAGACAATAATTCTGCTTTTCAAAGTTTTCTATTTCAATTTTTTTTTCAAATGAAACGTGCAAAAAATGCAATTCCAATGAACTGAAATACGAATGAATGTTCATAAGAAATGAAATGATGCTACACAGTCTGACAGTTCAAAATCGGTCAAAAAAAGGAATACTCTTAAATTTTGAACTGGAAAACTTCTAACATTTAGCTTTATGGTTGACAATATACTAACATTCATGCATGGAAAGTCGGATGAAAATACACATTAATTAAGCCACTAAATAATTCTAGAAAGCTATGGTAGAATAGTAACCACTAAATGATCAGGGAGTATCGGGTACAAATTAATAAATCAACACAAAAGTGAATGGTTCACATCACAAATGTTTCTTGTTCTGTTATACCCCATACACTGAACTGACACCAAAGCCGTATGTCTTCAATGTAGATGTTCGATAGACTGTGTACCATTCTCGTCAAACTATGTCAAGTAATCAGGAAAACGTGTATAAATCCTGATGCTATACTACCTTTTAAACATATTACAGAATTAAAAACAGCTTACGTTAAGTAACTTAGATAGTTTGGCTATGCACAAGAGATGTAATATTGATTAATATATCAGTAAAAAAAAAACTATCATTCAGTTAAAGGAAAATTAATAAGTAGGTATATTTCAAACAACAAAGCTAAGTTAGGCTATGCACAAGAGATGTAATATTGATTATATATCAGTAAAAAAAAATATATCATTCAGTTAAAGGAAAAATTAATAAGCAGGTATGTTTCAAAACAACAAAGCATAGTACATTCAACTGCAACTAGAATTCACTTCTAGGTGACAACAGTCCTGTACAGAATTGGTGATCGAAGATAATCAACTTAAGCTGAATCACAACAGAAGAAGAAGGAGGAGGAGGAGAAGAAGAATTACCACCACCACCACCACCACCACCACCACAACAACAACAACAACCACAACAACAAAGCAATAATGATAATATATTTCAATAATAATAATAAAGAGGAAGGAGAAGAAGATATTGCATCTATTACAATAGAATTCGTTTCTAGGTGACGAACAATAATGCGCATCTGTGAGCAAAGACAAGAATCAATCTGAGCACAAGAGGGCGTTGAATGTTACAGGCAAAAGATGAAAAGATCCTGACGGTTTGTACGAAGCCTGTGGAAGAAATGAACTTCATGTGATGGCACCAAGCCCCTCTGCAGCGTGAGATTGTTGGTCATGCTGTGCCGGAGTCATGAAAGACGAGACACTACATGTCCAGTCTCACTGGCACCGTCAGTTTGGAGTTTACTGCAGAACGTGCTGA
>JADBJO010022284.1:0-12500 GCA_016801955.1 Conus betulinus | reverse complement strand
TTAACGCAGACATAAATATCAAGCTTCATCATTCCCGACTTACACAGGACTCGCAGTGTAGCAGTGGAGAACACCGCTTTGGCAACACCGTTGTCAGCCGTGCAGGTGTAAAACGGCACTGTTCTCACATCGCACGTTTCTCATAGTGTGCGTCAGCACAGACTGCTGCCCGGTGACGTCAATACTCCCTCCGGTTAACCTCGCGACTTCCCTCCCCTGATCTTCTGACTGAAAAGAGAAAAATCTCTCTCTCTCTCTCTCTCTCTCTCTCTCTCTCTCTCTCTCTCTCTCTCTCTCTCTCTCTCTCTCTCTCCTTTTTTGTCCAGCTTTACGTCTGGTTCACTGTGTATTATCTAGCATAGTCTATAAAACATCAATTTGTGAACTCTATACAGCTGCCATGTGAAAAGTAATATTTTCTTACCTTCAATCTGTTGCAAGGGTCTGTTCATTTCTTTAATACAAACATCAGACTATGCTAATTAACAAACAAGACATTCCCTGCTAATATTCCATTTAATCAAAAAAAAGTAAACAAGACTTGCCTGTTAGCTGCTGTTTATTTCGATTATTTAGAACATAGTGTTGGAAAGACCATTCATATGAGCTGTCGTACGTGGAAACATAGCCGAGTTTAAAATGCAACTGGCCCTTTGTGAATGAAAGAATGGTTTAGGGTGGACTTCAGACAATTAGAACTGTGAGGGGAGGTACGTGAATGGACCATCCCAACTCTGTGCTCTAAATGATTTAAAGTTAAACTACAACTTACTGGTAAGTTCTGTTTCAATTCTTAATCGTTTTTTCGCACAGCGATTCGCTCATCAGCATTCACGTGAAAATTCCAAAGAGAAGGTGAAGCACAGTAACAGAATCGACCGCCAAGGTTGACTTTTACATTTCATTTCATTTCCCATTTCTCAAATTACAGACTTAAAATTTAAACACAGGACGAATACACTTAAAACTAAGACAGCAAAAGGTGCAGAGATATTGATTAAGTTCAGTAATATGTGTCATCTGATTTTAGAATAGAATGAAAGAAGCATATAACGTATATAATCGAGATCACACACACCCCACCACCACCACCCATCATCCCCGGGCAAAACTATTCGTTGGTGTAGGCTGGAATTGCATTTTTTATCTTGGATTTTAAATCCTAGGACAAAATTAATGAAACAACAATGCTTGGGAATGCAGTTGAGTGAACCGGCCTTAGAATGTTAGACTGAACTTATTTCAGAGAGAGGGTTTGTTTACTATTTTAATATCATAGGTATTACAATAACTCATGGGTGTAAAACAGCATGACGAGGAAGGGCAGAGGTAGAGGGAGGGTGAGACACCTACTTCTTTCATTTTTTCTTGCATGTTTTGTCCCTTTGACTTCCGAGCAGAAGATCAAATGGTCGAAACGCGTTGCTTGCTTAAATCGCCATATGGTCGATCGATTTCTTTTTACGCTGTGATGACGTGACTTTTATTTCTTTTTTTCTTTTTTTCTACGTTCCATCGGCGCACGTTTGAATTACTCTAACACTTCGGGTTGCTAAAATCCTTTGTTTAGCAACCTACTTTAGCAAACTGTCGCAAAACTAATCACGTACCAGCAGCAAGTCGGGTGACGGTTTGGCAAAGCCGGCAGTGCAGTCAAAGACCACGTCTGTGGACTGGCTCTCATTCACCTCCAGCAGTGAGTTCTGGGCGTTGAGTGTCAGCTGAACAGATCTCACTGGTACTGCGACAGAACACAGGCTACACTGTGCAATATGCCTTGTCCTCAGACAGAACATTAGAACAATAGGCTACACTGTGCAATGTGCCTTGTCCTTGCCTGCAACAGAACATTAGAACAACAGGCCACACTGTGCAATGTGTCTTGTCCTGCAACAGAACATTAGAACAACAGGCCACACTGTGCAATGTGCCTTGTCCTCCGACGGAACATTAGAACAACAGGCTACACTGTGCAAGGTGCCTTGTGCAGAGACAGAACAACAGAACAACAGCCACACTGTGCAAGGTGCCTTGTGCTGAGACAGAACAACAACAGAACAACAGGCCACACTGTGCAATGTGCCTTGTGCTGAGACAGAACAACAGACCACACTGTGCAATGTGCCTTGTGCTGAGACAGAACAACAGGCCACACTGTGCAATGTGCCTTGTGCTGAGACAGAACAACAGGCCACACTGTGCAATGTGCCTTGTGCTGAGACAGAACAACAGGCCACACTGTGCAATGTGCCTTGTCTGAGACAGAACAACAGACCACGCCATGCAAGTGCCTTGACCAGACATGGCAAACCACGCCAGATAACAGCAGCAGCACGTTTTGTGTATTTCACAGGATACAATATCAATCATTCCAGTGGATTCTGAAAAACCATCAGAGTTACTCCACACTCAATGAAAGCAGCTATCTGTAACTTGCTCCTTCTTACAGTCCAGCATCAGGAGTCAAGACACAAATCATTTGACCCTACACTGAGGCATGGAAGGTAACCAATAAAGAATTGAATCGTAATATATATATATATATAAATCAAAGTTTTAACAAATATATATATATATGTGTGTGTGTGTGTGTGTGTGTGTGTGTGTGTGTGTGTGTGTGTGTGTGTGTGTGTGTGTGTGTGTGTGTGTGTGTTTGTCTGTGTGTGTACTAGATGGGCTTTTAGGAGAGCGCAGACCTCGCTAAGCTCGGACAGAAAAAGTGATCCCTATATTAGACAGGTAAAGCCATAGGACATTATGGTGATGAACACGATGACGACGACGACGATGATCATGATACATACATGAGTCAGGTTAGGGTCCGCCAAAAAGAAATAACCTTCTCTCGACTGATGGCCACCATATACACAGATCAAGTTTTGTCAATGAAAGATGACGATGATGAAGCAGAGGAAGAGATGGAGAAGAAGAAGAAGGAAAAGGAGCAACGATGATAGAGCAGAGGAAGAGAAGGAGAAGAGAAAGGAGAGAAGGAACAGAAGGAGGATGAGGACAAGGAAGAAAAGGAGGCAGAGGAGATGATGACACTCACAATAAACTGTCAAAGTCCTGGAATCGGTCAGGGTGTAGTGATCCTCTCTGACCCAATGACCTCGACACACGCAGGTCAGGTTATGGTCAGAATCACTCAGAGACGAGATAAACAAAGTGCTGGACTGTCCGTTGCTTGGACTCTGCTCATATTCACCAGGACAGGTCAAGGACACAGAGCTCACCACAGGGTCACCTCCGGCCACAGTACAGGTCAAGGTCAAACTGTCACCTTCGTAGAGGACCTGGTGATTGCTGTAGCCACTGATGTGGGGTGGGGATCTTGGAGGATCTACACAGACACCCCACAGTGTTGGCTGATGATACAATGGACTGATATCAGTGGAACGATGTCATTCTTGTTATATGATCATCACACATGTTAGAGTATTGTTCTATGCTACTGTGTCTCTTCCCTCCTGAAGAAAGCAGTCTTACTTCTCATCTGCAGTATATACCCCACACATAAGTAAAGAAACCCAAGACAGCATAGTGACCTCGATTTAAGCAGTATGGGGAAACTAGAAAAGCCTTGGACCAAAGATAGTTCGCCCTACGGAAAGATGGTTCACTCCGCGGAAAAGTGAAGCCAGCTGGCTGGCACATTCCATGCTGCCACTCCTGCCCTCACCGGGTATCTTTCCACGCGTGTCTTTCATGGGATAGTGAATCTCCATTTGCTTTGAACAAATCAGATACTCTAAATACATTTCTGTTCCAGTTTTTGTGTTTTTTTTGTTTTTTTCCTGTTTTAATGTGTTCATTGTAAAGGATTGGTTCTGCAAGAAGTTCTCTAGCATTTTCTGGATTTATTTTGTAGTAGAACTGCTTATACGACATAAATACATGTTTCCAGAAAACATTGTCTTGAGTGGTGATGCACAGATGATTTGGAGAGTACAAATACAGCTTATATTTTACTCATCAAAATTCCAAGCCTTTGCGTATATCGAATTACAGCTTTTATTTTACTTGCCCATGCATGGGGAGCACGCGCGCACGCACGCACATACACACACAACACACACACACACACACCACACACACACACACACACAACACACACACACACACACACTCACACACACACACACACCACACCACACCACACCACACCACACCACACATATATACAAACATTGTACCCCACTTCAGATCCAAAGTCACACTGTCCTGTTGTTCCCTGTTCCTATTTAGGACGTTGGTGACAGTGCACGTGATCACTTTGTTGACATCACCGTCGCCTTCTGGACCAGGTGGGCAGGGCTTAAAGTGGCACGTGCTTTGCTGTGTGACGTCACATGGGATGTTCCAGCGGTAGGTCAGATCGGATGTGGGGTTGACGTGGCTGGCCTGACAGGTCAAGGTCATGTCAGTGACCCCGTGGAATCGGTGTAGAACGTTGTGTCGCACCCTGAATGCTCACCGTGTCAGGTCCCCCTGAACAATTCGTCTTTGTCGGCTGTAGGGGGCAGTGTACAGAACACTGACAGAGAGACAGAGACAGACAGACAGACAGAGAGACAGACAGACAGAGACAGACAGACAGACAGACAGACAGAGAGACAGACAGACAGACAGAGATTGTGCGTTTGCTTATGCATATGTATGAGTCTGTGTCTGCGTGTGAATTTTCCCTTGTGCACATGCGCACGAGCGTTGTTATTGTTGTGTGTTGTTGTTGTTGTTATTCTTGTTCTTAATGTGCGTGTGAATGTTTGTGCGTTGTGTGTGCGTGTGTGCCAGCGTGTGGTGTGTGTGTGTGTGTGTGGTGTGTGTGTGTGTGTGTGTGTGGTGTGTGTGTGTGTGTGTGTGTGTGTGTGTGTGGTAATATGAAACTAGATGGGCTTTTGGGAGAGCGCAGACCTCGCTAAGATCGGACAGAAAAAGCGATCCCTATATTAGACAGGGAACATGTGTGACAGGAAATGTTTGAAAGCCATAGAACACTATGGTGACGATGATGATGATGATGATGATGATGATGATGATGATGCTGATGATGATGATGATGATGATTGAACACGATGATGACGACGACGACGACGAGGACGACGACGACAACGACGACGACGACGATGATAATGATGATGACGACGACGACGACGACATGACGACGATGAGGATGATGATGGACGACGAAGACGACGACGACGACGATGATGATGATGATGGTGATGATGATGATGATACAACAAGTCAGGGTTAGGGTCCGCCAAAAAGAAATACCATCTCTCGACTGATGGCCACCATAACACATGATCAAGTTTTTGTCAATCAAAGATGATGATGATGACAACGACGACGACGACGACGACGACGACGACTATGATGATGATGATGATGATGATGATGATGATGGTGATGATGATGAGGATGATGATTATGATGATGATTAATGAAGAAGATAAGAAGAAAAGAAGAAAAGAAAGAAGAAGAAAGAAGAGGAAAGAGAAGGAGAAGAAGAAGGAAGGAGCACCAAACGATGATAGAGCAGAGCAAGAGAAGAAGAAGAAAGGAGAGAAGGAACAGAGGAGGAAGAGGATTAGGACAAGGAAGAAAAGGAGGCAAAGAGAGATGATGACACTCACAATAAACTGTCAAAGTCCTGGAATCGGTCAGGTGTAGTGATCCTCTCTGACCCAATGACCCTCGACACACGCAGGTCAAGGTTATGGTCAGAATCAACTCAGAGACGAGATAAACAAAGTGCTGGACTGGCCAAAAAAGCTTGGACTCTGCTCATGTTCACTGCAAAAAAAAAATTAATAAATAACAAAAAACAATAAAAATAAAAACAATCAAAGGGGGGAGAAAGAAAAAAAACAGAAAAAAAAAAATTAAAAAAAAGAAAAAAACAAAAAGACACAATATAAAATAACAAATCAAAAATTAGAATAAAAAAAATAAAAAAAAAGGGTGATGAAAGTTAAGTAAGAAGGGGGGGAAACGTACAAAAAAAAAAAAAAAAAAAAAAAAAAAAATAAAAAAAAAAAAAAAAAATAAAAAAAAAGAAAAAACAGGATAAAAACAATAAACACAACAACAAAAAATAACAAAAGAAGAATAAATAAAAAAAGAAAAAAAAAAAAAAAGGGAAAAAAAGAAAAAAAAAAAAAAATTTAAAAAAAAAATAGGGGGGGGGGGGGGAAAAAACTGAAAAATCAAAAAACAAAATAAAAAAACATGAAAAAATAAAAAAAAAATAATTTGAAAACACTAAAAAAAAAAACACAAAAAAAAAAAGAAAAAAAAAAACAATAAAAATAAATATAAAAAATTCAAAATATAAACTTAAAAAAAAGAACAAAAAAATTGAAAAGAAGTAAATTTAATCAAAGAAAAAAAAAAAAAGAAAAAAAAAAAAAAAACAACTCTTCATCTTTAAATCAAATGCACAGAAAAAAAAAACTTCTCGCTCGATTCAAAAAAAAAACTGGCTATGAACAAAAAGCAACAAACTGGAAAAGTAAAAAAGTTCGTCTTCGTTATCACTTCTTTCCTGGTCTGCCATTTTTCCCTTGACGGCTGCGGGGGGGGAGAAATAAAAAATAAGGGGGAAAAAAATTTTAATTAACTAAAAAAAAAAAAAATAAAAAAAAAATAAAATTAACTCGTTTGAAAGCCATAGAACACTAGGTGACATGATGATGATGATGATGATGATGTGATGATGATGCTGATGATGCTGATGATGATGATGAACACGATGATACGACGACGACGAGGACGACGACGACAACGACGACGACGACCGATGATAATCGCTCTGATGACTACGGACGACGACGAATGACGACTCATGAGGATGATGATCTCGACGAAGACGACGACGACGACGATGAGGATGATGATGGGGATGATGATGATGACCAACAAGTGCAGGGTTAGTCCGCCCAAAAAGAAATACCCATCTCTCGACTGATGGCGCACCATTATACCAGTGTCAAGTTTTTGTCAATCAAAGCTATGATGATGACAAGACGACGACGACGACGACGACCGACGACTATACTGAGGATGATGACTGGATGATGAATGATGTATGGTCTCTATGATGATGATGATGATGATGATGATGATGCCTGGAATCAAGGAGAGAAGCAAAGAACTGGAGAGAGAATAAGACTAGGAAATAAGGAGAACAAGAAGGAAGAGGAGCAACGATGATAGAGCAGAGCAAGCTGAAAAGAAGAAAGTATAGAAGAACAGTCACAGCCCTTGATCTATTACTCGACACTCTAGAAAGGAGGCAGAGGAGATGATGACACTCACAATAACTTTCAAAGTCCTGGAATCGTGTCAGGTGTAGTCTACCTCTCGACCCATGACCTTCGACACACGCAGGTCAGTTTCGGTCAGAATCACTCATAGACGGATAAACAAAGTGCTGGACTGCCGTTGTCTTGTACTCTGCTCATGTTCCCCCAGGCAGTCAAGGACTCAGAGCTCACCACAGGGTCACCTCCGCCCACAGTTAAGTGTCAAGGTCAAACGGGCACCTTCGTAGAGGACCTGTGTTGCTGTACCACTGGATGTGGGTTGGGGTATTCTTGGAGGTCTCTATACAGACCCCCTTTTCAGTGTTGGCTGATACGAATGGACTGATATCAAAAAGTGGACGAGTCACTCTTTATATGTCGAGGGTCACATGTCGAGTATTGTTCTATGCTACTGTGTCTCTTCCTCCTGATAAAAGGCAGTCTTATTCTCACTGCAGTATGTCCCCACAATAAGTTAAAGGAACCCAAGACAGTATAAAGAAGTGACCTCGATTTCAAGAAGCCGTATGGGGAAAATAGAAAACTCAGCCTTGGACCACAGAGAAAAGTTATTATGTGGTCCACTACTGAAAGTCACCGTAACTAACTTCTGAGATCGTGACTTTTAATGTTTAAAACAAAAAACGGGGAATCAAAACACACCAAACACGGTGACGTGAATTCAACTACAAATCAAAATTTTTCATTTTTCCAAAACTTTTTGCAAGGATACGAATAAAATCGCAATAAACAGCTTATATTTTTTTAACTAACTCAAAATTTTCTTTTCCTCCAAGCCTTTTGCATATATGAATATCAGAATTAAACAGCTTTTTATTTTTACTTGCTCATGCCTGGTAGCACACACACACACACACACACCACCAGCCAGGCACCACCACACACACCCTCACACACAACTACACACCACCCACACTCACACCCACACACACACACGACACACACACACCACACCCACAACACACAGCCACACATATATAAAACACTATACCACACTTCAGATCCAAAGTCACACTGTCCTGTTGTTCCCTGTTCCTATTTAGGACGTTGGTGACAGTGCACGTGATCACTTTGTTGACATCACCGTCGCCTTCTGGACAGTGGGTGGGGCTTAAAGCGGCACGTGCTTTGCTGTGTGACGTCACATGGGATGTTCCAGAGGTAGGTCAGATCAGATGGGGGTTGACTGTGGCTGGCCTGACAGGTCAAGGTCATGGTCATTGACCCCATGAAAATCGTTGTAGAACGTTGTTCACACCTGAATGCTCACCGTGTCAGGTCCCCCTGAACAATTCGTTTTTTGTCGGCTGTAAGGTGCAGTGTACAGAACACGTGACACAGAGAGATGAGAGAAGAGAGAGAGAGAGAGAGAGAGATAGAGAGCGATTGTGTGTTAGCTATTTATCTTATGCATGTGTATAGTCTGTGTCTGCGTGTGAAGTTTTCCCTTGCACGCCTGTTGCACGAGAGAGAGAGAGAGAGGAGAGAGAGATGAGAGAAGAGAGAGAGAGAGATAGAGAGAGAGAGAGAGAGAGAGATTGTGTTAGTTGGTTATGCCTGTGTATGAGTCTGTGTCTTGCGTTTGAATTTTCTCCTAGCGCTTGTGCACGCGTGTTGTTGTTGTAGTTGTTGTTATTCTTGTTGCGCGTGTGAGTGTTTGTGCGTGTATGTGTGTTGTGTGCGTGTGTGCATGTGTCCCATGGTGTGTGCATGTGTTTTATGCTTGCATGCATGAGTCCGTGTGTGTGTGGTGTGTGTGTGGTGTGTGTGTGTGTGTTGTGTGTGTGTGTGTTGTGTGTGGTGTGTGTGTGTGATCAGTTAATCAGTTTAACAAACATTAAATGCTGCCTCAAATTCATGGTAGTCCTCAAACCACTCACATGGATTATATAGTGTGTAAGTCCCTACAATCCTAACTCTGGAGTGTTGGCCATTCTCTTCCACTACGTGGATGACACACGACAAACACTTACATGGATTTTTTATAGTGTGTAAGTCCACATCGTAATTGTGGTGTGTTGCCATATTGGTCCACTACGTGGATGATACAGCAAACCACTTACATGGATTATATGTGTAAGTCCCACAATCCTAATTGTGGTGTGTGGCCAAATGTCCACTACGTGGATGATACAGACAAACCACTTACATGGATTATATATGTGTAAGTCCACAGCCTAATTGGTGAGTGTGGCCATACTTCCTCTACGTGGATGATACAGACAAACCACTTACATGGATTATATATTGTGGTAAGTCCACAATCCTAACTGTGGAGTGTGGCCATACGGTCCACTACGTGGGACGATACAGACAAACCACTTCAAGCGACTTCCAGCGGGAAATCTTGTCCGCTGATGTCAGAGATCCAGTCGCGTCACAACGCAACTTGTTGTTATGGTAATCTCTGTCGACTGTCTGCGTCATTGACAGAGTGACGTCACCATACTCTCCATCTTTAAGGGCTATGGTCTCGGTGGTACTTTGCCAAGGAGGCCATCGCAGCCGTCCTCTGGTACGACGACCCACGTTGCCGTCACATGTGCATATCACTTCTTTCTTCCGTCTCCGCGCGCCCGTCGCCCCAACTCCGACAACAAGCCAGAGCCGTGGATACAACTCTTTCCACTGGTGATGGCACCTGTAGTTTCGGTAAACAAAGAATCAGGTGAGATTAATCATCTCATACGCGCACACCACACCACACCACGACACACACACACACACCACACGCGCGCTGCTCGCGCTAGCTGCGCGCGCCGCGGGGCCCCCCGCACTCGACGGACCCACCACAGCAGACGATTTATTCCTCTTATCACATGCTTGTCTCTTGCGAGCTTCGACAAACCAAACGCGTGGACGCACACACATCCCGTAGGCATATCTTTTTTTATTCGCTGTTTTCGCACTGTGCGAGGGTGCGGCGCGCTGCGCACCACACATTGGGACACACACCACACATACTAATCACCACACACACGAGCCACATACACCACATCATTGGGAGTCTAAAAGATATCGATAGATATACATATATAGATATTCAGACACACAGATCCCCAGCCTGGACCGACAGACAGAGATCTTTGTACTAAGTTCACACACATTCACAAAACAACCCAAATCAGACTGATGAACAGTTGAATAGGGATATGAAGTTATAGGGAATTATGAAATCAGGCTATTTGATATGAGTAATTGGTGTGGGGTGTGTTGTGTTTGTGTGTGTGTTGTGTGTTTGGTGCCGTGGTGTCGTGAGTGGTTGCGTGCCGTTCGGTGCGTGCGCGCGCCGCGGCCTCGCGCGCGCGTATGTGTGTATGTGTTTGCGCGCGTGGCGTCCGTGCGTGTAACAATGTGTCTTCTACGGTTCGATAATTGAAGTTGCGCTTGGAGGAGTGAAGAGAGAGAGAGGTGGGGGGGAGTTGAGGGTCAAGGGGAGAGGAGGAGAGAGGAGAGAGAGAGAGAGTGTGTGTGTGTGTGTGTGTGGTGTGTTTGTGTGTGTGTGTGGTGTGTGTGTGTGTGCGTGTGTGTGTGTGTGTGTGTTGTGGTTGTATGCGTTGCTGTGTGTGTGTGGTGTGTGCGTGCGTGCGTGTGGTGTGTGCTGCGTGCGTGCGTGGGGGGGTGCGTGCTTGCTTGCTTGCGTGCCGTGAGTGCGAGCGCTGTGTTTGTGTGTGGTCGTGCGTGTGTGTGTGTGTGTGTGTGTGTGGTGGTGTTGTGTGTGTGTGTTTGTTGTGTGTGTGTATTTATTACGACAGCTGATCTTGTATGCCATACTTCTATGCATGTCTGAACACTTGTGTGTGTGTGTTGTGTGGTGTTGTGTGTGGTGGGTGTGTTTGTGTTGTGTGTGTGTGTGTGTGGTGTGTGCGTGTGGTGTGCCTGCGTGCGTGCGTGCGTGCGTGCGTGCGTGTGTGGTGTTGTGTGTGTGTGTGTGTGTGTGTGTATGATGTGGGTGTTGGTGTCGGTGTGTGGTTGGTGTGTTATGTGGGCGCGCGACAGCGCACCTGCAAACGAGCAAGAAGACCACTGCACCACTACCACCCTAACTGTCGTGGTTCCTTCACATTACTGGCCCGGGACCGAGACAGTCCACCCTTTGGGTGTAGGTACCGGGATCAGAAGACAGAGGCTGTCGGAATGCACACTGACCAGATCGGGCAGAGGTGCCACTGACAGGTGGGTCAAAGGTTATGCTTGAGCTGCTGATGTCTGTGGTACGGTCCACTCTGGGAACATGCCGTTGGTCGGAAATGTCCGGCAAGTCCGCGACCGCTTCCATTTTTGGCTTTTTTTTCTGTGTGTGCGTGTGTGTGTGTGTGTGTGTGTGTGTGTGTGTGTGCGTGCGTGCGTGCGTGCGTGCGTGCGTGCATGCGTGCGTGCGTGTGTGCGTGCGTGCGCGCGCGCGCGCGCGCGCGCGTGTGGTGTGTGTGTGTGTGTAATGTGGGTGTGTGTGTGTCCCTAACATCAAATTTTTCGTCGTGCTTCCGATTATTCTTTTTTTTTATTATAATCAAGAATAATTATACACCTCTTCAACGGAATAGGCTCAGGCTTCACACCAGCAAGTACGTAAATCAAGCCACGATACAGATCAACAAGAACCACAAATTTTATTTAGTCTTTGCAGGCCCTCTGGCCCATATTGACATGGAGGTTTACATTCAATCATAGCAAATTTTGGACCAACATTTCGTGTTAAATAGCGCATAATATACAATATCCTCTATTTTCAGCATCTTATTTTTAAACATTTCTACAATATACATAGTAGTTTTGAAATGCAAGATTTCCTTCTAAGGTTTCTACTAGCATTGGAAACTTTGAGTGTGGTTAGGAAAACGACAATAGGTAATACAGGTGAGGTACTTATTCCTTAGATGCATCTGCCTGTCAAACACCCTATCGCGTCCTACCCGATCACCACGTAGCTCCGCGCTGTCTCGTGTCTCGTGTCTTTCATCTGTCTGGTCGGTCTCTGTCTCCTGTGTCTCCCTCCCTCCCTCCCTCTCTGCTCTCTCTCTGTCTTTCTGTGTGCTGTCTGTCTGTGTCGTGGTTCGCTGCGGGAGTGTGGGCTCCTCTCGTCGGGCTCTCTCTTCTCGTGTGTGTGGGGGGGTGGCTGGGGGGTCTTTCTCTGGGGGGGGGGGGGGCGGGTGGGGGGGGTGTCTG
>JADBJO010022283.1:2500-28184 GCA_016801955.1 Conus betulinus | reverse complement strand
GTTAGGTCTCATATTCTGTGGGGCCCTTCATGCCCTGCTTCTCATGGTGACCTCAGGTCCGAGTAATCTCAACGTCCCATGACCTGGTTTGGATCCGTCGGTCGCTGGGGTCACCGGTGGTATCGGCGAGTCCATGGGGGATGTCGTGAAGGGACCGTCTGGGTGGCCGCATGGAGGGAGGAGCTCCCTCTGCCGGCTCAGCGACCAAAGCCAATATGTCGTCAGTAAGGGGTCAGTCGGTGGTGTATCGTACTGTTAGTCAGAACAGGCGCCATGAAAACACCACCGAAGTAGTGACTCACAGCAGTGCAGTGTTGCTCCCCCGGTGGGGCCTCTTGACGACCGGACATTGACTGTCCTTGGGGATGCTGGGGTGCCGGGGCTGCGGGGGGTGGGGGGGCGCCGGGCTGATGGGGGCTATGTGGGGACAGGGGATCGGGCAAGGGGCAGTGTGGGTGCAGGCCACTGAGGGTGACACAGACGAGGGACAGCAAAATGAAAAACAATCTCTTGCACTCACAAGAGCAACCGTTGCAACGCACGCCAACCCACACACCACAAACACCACACACACACACACAACCACTAACACATGGGGGGGGGGGGAGCACGCGCTACAGGGTTCGTTTACTACGTTGTCATCACATGTTTAATAAGAAAATTTTTTCTTTTTGATTGTTTCCAACATTTGGTGTAATAATAATATAGGAACCGACCAGAGGTCTACAGTGCCCCCCAGTTTGAAAGGTTAGAGAAAAACGGTAATGAGTGGAATAAGGCGAACACAATTCACTGTTATTATTCTGAAGACTTCAGAAGCCGAGGTTGTCAGAACAAATTACACGGCACCACGATTTGAACGGGTGAGAGGGGGGGGGTAGGCGGGGTAGGCGGATTTTTGCACTGTTCGTTACTGTTTCAACTGTTAGGTCATCTGAAATATGACCAAGCAGCATGGAAATAAACACTGAAGTAATTGATTTGTAAATGCATAACGCTTTGCCTACTAGATTATAGCATTTTTTTCTCTCTTTTTTCTGTTGTTGTTTTTTTCTTCTTTTTTTGTTTTGCCCAGCTTAATTAGAAATCACAATAACCAGAAAAGTGAATGGGGTTCGTTTTGTCTGAAATAAAGTCTCAAAGAGAGGATGATGATAACTTTTTACTTTTTTCCCTAAGCGCAGCGAAAAAGTCACAGAGTGTGTCATGAATCTTCGTGTATACATTCAAGAGTGTGTTTTTTTTATCATTAGCAGAAGAAAAAGAAAAACACCCGAGGGGTGCTAGGGAGGACCCAGAGAGCACTGTCTTCACTGCCTTTTTAGAGCAGTCCTGTACCACCCTTGGAGGCCTGCGCTGTTTGTTGACGATGGGTACAGGCACGACGCGCAGGACGCTCCATTAAGATATCAAGGGACATAACTGCTCCAGAACAGAGGTAAATCAGGACTACAGGATGCAAACTCATAAACAGCCTTAAAGTAAGTTAGCGTCCCACTGGGGGTGTACCCCCAGCCCGTATTTCCATGACTGCAAAAGCCCACCGGCAAAAAAAAACCACCCACCCTCCAGCTGTCGACGCAAACCCCACAGACCAACCACCCCTGCCCACGGACAGATTTGAAGACAGTGCCATCCAGACCACAGCCAAGCTTTCTCCATACGGTCTTATGTGTTGCCTCAAGAGAGAATCCAAAGTTGTAGTCTTTCCCAATGTCAACAGGACTTTCCCTGGGTCAGTGGGTCTCTTCCTCACCGTCACGGGACCTTTCTCCCAGGGTCAGCCTAGTAAGGGCAAAGAAAAAGAAAAACAGAAAACACCCGAGGGTGCTAGGGCGAGGACCCAGACCAGAGAAGCACTGTCTTCACCTGCCTTTTAGAGCCAGCAGTCCTTGTACCACCCTTGGAGGCTGCGCTTTGTTGACGATGGGTACAGGCAGTACACAGCAGGTTACTCAAACATAGTTGATGGAAATGGCAGTTTAGAATGTCTGATATGGTGAATTCTATGAAACAACCAGAATGGGTAAGTATTGCCACACTGGATGGAAACAAATCCCTCGTATTTTCACTACTGTAAACTAAAACAGAAAAGGACGATTGCTGCCACCACTGGACAGGAGAAAAAAAAAAATACCTCAGATGTCATTCTCTTTGACTCAACAGATAAGGCTCATCGTTGCCGCCCACTGGACGAAGAAAAATCTCAACATGACCTTTGGAAGGAAAAGATCTCAGAAGTAAAATCCAACAGTGAAAAACTGCATGCCCGAAAAGATTCGGAGAGTTGTGCCACACACGGATTGGGGCGCTGATTTAAATAAAATAAAAAATAAACCACATAAATAAATAAAAAAAAAAAAAACTTTTCACATCGTTACAGGGCTCTGGAATGGATGTGTGCCTATGGCTCGGCCCTGACCATCCTGTCTGAAAAGTCTAGATCCCATCCACGCCAAAAGGGCGGTAAACTGTGCAGGATGCATTTCACACTACCTCTGTGTATAGTCTGTATGACTGGGGGTGGCAGAACATCCGCTCTCGAAACGTCGGCTGGAACACATTGCCTTGAACTGCTGTTGGGGAATCTCTCTTCTGAAACCCTACAACCCCGCTTATGACTGTGTTTTGACCCCCCCAAAGGTTCCAAAAGAAATATTCGATGACCATTCCACCCTTGGGAATTCCATTCTACCCTTGGGAATCCGTTGTTCTTTCCCATTTGAACAATGCAGAGGGGGGGCTGGAATAGCTCAGTTGGTAGAGATCGTTAATCGTACCAAGGGTGCGGGTATTCGAATCTCCGCTGGGCCATTTCGGTACGGGGAGGGGAGGGGGGTTGTCCCTCGGAGTTACCATTAGTTCTGACCCAATTTCCCATACAGTCTATTCGATGAGGACTATAAACCGAGGTTCCGTGTGTGAACGCATGCATAACCATATATGCACACACGTAAAATCCCATCATCAACTTTCGGAAAAGAAGGGCCAGTTTGGCCGTTGGTATGGATGACACGTGTACACTAAAATGCACCTTCCCCGATAGTTGGCAGTATGGCGGCCTTAATGGGCGGGGATAAACAAAACAAAAAACGGTTCATCACACACAAAATCTCCGCTCCCTTTGTTGAGAGGATGGGATTAGTCCTGCCTTTCTATACAAGGGGTGTCCGCAGGGAGTATCATCCTGCGTAATGCAGAAGAACACAAACAAATGCCGATAATAGACCTTGGAGTCGTGTGTGATTTCGTTGTCCAAGTTTGATGCGGACCCATAACCATGGAGTTTCTTCACTCCGGAAAGCTGGTTTGAGGTGATTAGCCTCGTTATTTCACATACACCACTAGCTCCTTGACGTATAAGTCCCTTCTTCGAAAGTGTTGTTCCAGTTTCCATCCTTCACAAGAATTTTCACCGACGGTTCCAAATCTGAAGGAGGGAGTTTGCCTTGCTGTGTTTTTGCAGCAGGACCCTCCTAAGAGGTGTTCTAAAACCAATTCCCACTGACAGCTCCATCGACCTGCTGATGACTTGGGACAGTCTCGTGGTCCGGGCTCTTGCTTGAAATGGGTCTCTAAATCCAAACATTAAGATTTCCTCATTTAGGGGACTCCCTTTCTGCTTTGGAGGCCATCGCCAGCTATGTCACCTCAAGCACCTTCAGCTGCTGAAAGCATTATACTAACTGTACACCTCCCTGAAATCAAGTGGATACAACATAGTTTTTGCTCGGGTTCCCAGCAATGTGGGCATTCGAAAAAAATGAGTGGTTGAATCACCTGCCAAGAGTGCCACAACTTAATTAAGCAGACTGTTATCATTCACACTGATCTGAACCTAAAGCCCAGGCTTACGTCAAAGACCTATGGCAAGAGGAATGGAAACGCAGACGGATAACAAACCATTCAAATCCGTCCAAAATCTGACAGAGTTTTACCATGTTCCCTGGGGCGGCCCGTAATGAAGGAACAGTCTTGTGCCGTGTTGCATACAGGCCACCTGCTGTTCTATTATCTTTTAAAAGGTGAAGAAAGAAGAAGCTCTGTGGTGCATTCTGTCATGTACACCTCACAGCGAAACCGATATTCTTTTAGAGTGATGAGACTTGCACTTGGTGCGACAACATAAACATTTTACGGCACACTCCTTATAAAAACCTGGTTCAGAGATGCTCCACCTGATGTGACGTTTTAATTTCTGAAAGAGATTAACATAGCCCGTATCGATGTAAGATTTTTACAGAAGGAAAAAGATTTTTAATGAAATTTCCCATGTGTTTTTTTAGAACGTGTATTTTTAAAGGTTTGTGTGAATGATTTTCTTTTTGAATATTGATGACTTATAAACGTTGGACCTTCAACGCGGTGACAGCCCGGATATGGCCCTTGGCGATCGGCTGGGCTATAAGCAGCATCATCTTACCTTACTTTACCACAAAGGCTAATTATTTTCTTTGCCATCCTCATAACCCAGTACAAAACGAACACAAAAGTAACCACTTCGTTATATCCGGCTTGAACTCGTCACGAGGCCAAACATATGATTCGCTATAGGCAGCTGCTTCGTTATGACCAGCGTGATCGCACGTGGGGGACCACAAAACATTTCGTTGTAAACGGCATTCCGTTACATCCGACTTCATTACATCCGACGTATTTTAAGTCACGTAAAGATTAGATTTATGTCAGGACCAACCTTTTTTGCTTCGTTATATCCGACTTCGCTTATATAAGAGGCTTCGACTGTGTGTGATAATAGATATACACATAATATAGATAGATGTACATAACATATAGGTTATTCACACACAAACACACACACACACACACACACACACAAACACACACACACACACACCAGATGCCTAAAATTTATCATTCTTTATACATGCATTTTCACATACCATGGGTTTACCGTATTGGGGTCACGAACCCTTAGTAACTCAAAATCTCCACCGTTAGCCCCACCCCCCTACCCCCCACCCCCACCCCTCCCCGTTCAGCCCTTGGCGCTGAAAAAAAAAAAAAAAAAAAAAAAAAAAAAAAAAGCAGTAGACCCTCCATCACTGGCCTATTGAGAGAAAAAAAAAAAAAAAAAAAAAAAAAAAAGTAGTAGCGGCCGGCAATCGGCATCAGGAACTGTCTGGCCACTAACTGAAAGCGCTTCAGATGGTTCTTCAAAGCATTCTCCCACCCACCATGCGTTTCCACATCCTCGCATGTCAGTGCGACTGGAGGCCAACACAAGAAAAAGGCAATAAACATCGAGTTTCCAACTCCATTCGAACCCTGCGGCCAAACCCCCTGGCCCTCGGAAATGCGAGTCGGCGGGGCTAACAGCTTTCGCCAATGCAAGCGGATATCGGATTTCAGGGAGTGGTGGACACGAGCAGCACCAAACGCTGATGTGCTAGGTGTCCACATAAATGCAACGCTTGCTTTCTTTTTCGTAAACTTTTTAGAAGGAGGTCTGAAGGAGGCGAGTAAAATCGGCTCCATGGTCACGCGTGCAAACACTAGGGCCTACTCAAGTTGTAGTGTCTGCAATCAGTGATGGCGTATCGCTACAGGCAAGGCTATTTTCGACTGACAGTGGGAGAGGAGAGGAGGGGGGAGGCGACGGGGCGTTTGTCATTGTGTGTTGGCGGTGCGCGTGTGTGTGTGTGTGTGTGTGTTGTGTGTGTTGTGATAATGTTTTGTTTATTGTTACAATTTCTGATTTTAGTATTGTACTTATAAATGTTAAATGTTTTCCTTCCTGTTAATTTCCTTTTTGATTTTTTCATGTCATTCAGATGATATTGTGTTATTTTTCGTATCTCATTAATTTATTACGTGTTTTTTTTTTTTTGTCAGTACAAAATTATGTTGTTCTGACAGTAAAATGGTTTCAGTCAGTCAGATAGGGAGAATTGGCTGTAGAGTGAGAAGTGTGTGTGTGTGTGGTGTGTGTGGTGGTGTGTGTGTGTGTGTGTGTGTGTGTGTGAAACAGTCAGAAATTTGGCAGTAGTTAAATGGTAATGCGCCTAGCATAGACTGAGTCTCACAGTGACTGCCAGACACAGAAGAAAAAAAAAGAGACTGAAGAATATATTGCATGCAGATGACAGTTTGATGCAAGCTTTTAAAAAAGCACCCGGTGTACGAACTAAACCCAAAGAAGACGCAAAAAATCCAATCCAATATTGTCAATCATTTGAAAGAAAGTAGAAAGAAACGATCTTACGCCACGATTTCAGGGGAGGTTTTTAGCACTCTTTTGTGTTTGAAAACAGTTAAAAATCGGATCTAAAAGTTGCAACAGTTTGTCATTTCTTTTAGAGAAGTACGTCCGGAGCATAATATGTCTCAATACACTCAAAATGAAAATAGAGACTAGTGTGGAATGAGGAGCTTACCTACACAAAGATACTGGTAAGCTGTCAGTGAAGTGAGCATATCGTATGAATGTGGCTGATGTGCATAGGCTTATCTGTATGAATGTGGCTAGATGTGTATAAGCTTATCCTGTATGAATGTGACTTGTGTGTTGTTAAGCATTATCATGTATGAACGTGACTAATGTGTGTAAAAGCTTATATGTATGAATGGGGCTAATGTGTATAAGCTTATCTGTGATGAATGTGGCTAATGTGAATAAGCTTATCTGTATGAATGTGTGGCTGATGTGTATAAGCTTATCTGTATGAATGTGGGCTAATGTGCATAAGCTTATCTGTACTAGCTGTACGATTGTGGCTAATGTGTATAAGCTTATCTGTATGAATGTGGCTAATATAAGTAAGTTATCTGTGTGAATGTGGCGGCTAATGGTATAAGCTTTATCTGTATGAATAGGTCGACTAGGTGATGTGTAAGCTGTATCTATGTGAACGTGGCTAATGTGTATAAAACTGGATCTGTATGAATTCAAACAAGGCTATGTGCATCAGCTTATCTGTACGAGTGTGGCTAATTCTGAGTTATAGGCTTATCTGTTACGAATGTGGCTAATGTGTATAAGCTTATCTGTAATGAAGGTGGCTAATTGTGAATAAGCTTATCTGTATTTCAGAATGTGGCTAATGTGAAATATAGCTTATCTTTATGAATGTGAACAATGTGAATAAGCTTATCTTTATGAATGTGACCAGTGTGTTTAAGCTTATCTATGTGAACGTGGCTAATGGTTTTATGAGCTTATCTGTAGGAACGTGGCTAGTGTGGTATACGGCTTGACATTCGCGTTTTCTTCTCTTTCTAGGTCGCTGCACTGATCGAGGAAGCTGAGCTTAAAACCGGGCTGCTGTCAAATTCTGCTGTACTTTCAAACCAGCTTGACACACCCCCACCCCCACCCACACCCCCACACCCACCCCCAGTTCATCTTCTCACAATCTCAGATTCACACCCAGTCTAAAAGCCTCAACCCGCCGACCGCAGTGTTTCATGCTTTTGTTGGCGTCGCGCTTTGGTCTTTGAAAGGGAAAAGAGAAAGAGTTTATAGTGAGGATCCCCGGTAGTCGCTGGGCAGGAATCGAACCGGGGGGGGGAATCGGGGGGGGGGGGGGGAGGGGGGGGGGGGGGGGCGGGGGGGGCTGGGGCGGGGGCGGGCGCGGGGCGGGGGCCAGGGGGGTTTTATTTTACAGCTCTCGAGTCCCTGATCCGTGACACAGATCAAGAGGGGATTTCGCCCCGATCCCTCTATCTTGATCTATGTCGTCAGTGGATGGTTCGCGGAAGGGAGAGGAGAGAGCATCATCGGTGCGTGTTGTATGAACAGGCTCTGAGGGTCAGAAGTTCCTAGCAGAGATTTCTGTCTTCCAGCATCAAGGGTGTGACTTTTTCCTGATGTGGGTGGTTTGAAGAGGAGGAAGGGAGTTGGGAAGGTGGATTTTTGTTTGTGTGTATGGTTTTTTGGGGGGTTAGTGGTGGTTGTTGTGTTGGTTAGCAGTTTTGCTTTTATTTCTGGGTTTAGCTGTCTGTTGGTGGTTGTTGGTGTTTTGTTGTTGAGAAGTGTAATAAGGTGTAAACTCGCCTGGTTGTGCTGTTTGAGTCCAGAGGTTGTGGGGTTTTGGTTAGAGTTGGGGGGGTTGGAGAGGGGAGAGGAGAGAGAGGGAGAGAGAGGCGAGGAGAGGAGAGAGGAGAGAGAGGAGAGAGAGAGAGAGAGAGGAGAAGGAGGAGGGGAGAGAGGGAGGAGCGGAGGAGAGAGGAGGGAGAGGAGAGGAGAGAGAGGGGGAGGAGAGAGACAGAGATTTCTCTCTAAAGCATCACGGCCAATTTTAACGGATTTTCTAATGTAGCGTTGTTTTTTGTTTTTGTTTTGGGGGTTTTTTTGTTTCTTTCTTTTTTTTTTTTTTGGTTTTGTTTTGTTTTGCTTGTTGGTTGGTTTAGAAGGTTTTTTTTTGTTTTTTGTGTATTGTAGGGTGGTGGTGGTGGTGGTTGGTGGTGGTGGTCTGCCCTTTGGGTGGCAGATTGGGGGTTGGTAGTGAGAGAGAGAGAGAGAGAGAGAGAGGAGACAGACAGACAGGAACAGACAGACACGACAGACAGACCGACAGGACAGAATGACAGAATGACAGACAGACAGACAAAACAGTTCTCTTTAGCCTCACGCCAATTTTTTTCAACGGATTTCCGATATAGTAGTGTTTGTTTTTTGTTTGTTTCTTTAGGTATTTATTTGTTTGTTTTGTTGTTGTTTTTGGTCGGTTGGGTTGGCTGGTTGGTTGGTTTCTTTTTGTTGTTGATTGGTTTTGTTTTGTTTTGTTTTGTGTATGTAGTTATTCGTGTTCTTGTTGCTGTTTCTCCCTTTGGTTTGGTTGATAGGTTTGTTGATTAATGTGTGTGTATGTGGGGGTGGGGTGGTGGGGGGGGGGGGGGGGGGGTTAGAGAGGGAGGAGGAGGAGGGGAGGAGGAATCATGGAGCGTACATTGGATCATTCATCTCTCAACTACATTTAAAACAAAACTAAATGCAGACTCCTTTAATTCAGGACCAGGGGGCAAAGCATGGCCATGGTAGAGCGAAATGAAACCGGACACAGGACAAGGACAGGGACAGACAGACAGACAGACAGACAGACACAGACAGGCCGGCAGGCAGAAACGGCAGGTACAGGCAGGCAGGCAGGCAAGACAGACAGGCAGACAGCAGACAGACAGACCGACAGGCAGACGGCATAACAGACAGACAGGACAGAGCAGACAGACAGGACACGCCCAATATTGGAGGTCATCCAAGCCGGGCTTGTTTGGACGTCAGAGATGTTTGATGACGTCATCAACAAGGATTCATCCTCATGGAGTTCCCCTTTTTCTCCATCCACTCTTTTCACTTTTCGTTTTCTTCTCTTCTCTCTCTCTTCTCTCTCTCTCTCTCTCTCTCTCTCTGAATCCGTTGCCACACACACACGCGCGCGCGAGCACACACACACACGCACACAAACACACACTCCGCGCGCGCGCGCCGCGCGCTGCGCCGCGGCGCGCGCGCCGAATGGACAGAGAGAAATCCAGTCCCTATAAACGTGTTTCGTTTGATATACTTTAATTTCCCCGATCAACATACACTAAAGGCTAGATAAAACAACCAGGATAAGTAAATATCTACATAATCTCACACCCCCTCCAGCCTTCCCCGCTTATCCCTAACACAGTCCTCTCTCTCTCTCTCTCTCTCTCTCGAGACTACCCCTTCCCCACCCCACCCCCCCCCACCCCCAAAAGAGCCTGCTTTTTTATCAAACCATTTTGAGTTTCAGTCTTGCAATTTTTGTAACCAAGAGATTACTTTTGATCTCCAGGTAGTACGAAAAGCAGGCGACGTTACAAAAACGATTTCAAACCAAAATATTCTGTATTAATGCATCTTTGTTTTGAAACTACAGTCTATACTATGGCTAGCTAGTGTATGATCAAAATGTAAGCAAGAGCACGTGCGCACGCGCGCGCGCGCGCCGACACACATACACACACACACGCGCGCACGCTCGCATTCTCTCTCTCTCTCCTCCTACGCATGGAGGCAACCCCCTCCCCTCCCCGTGTACACACACACACACACACTCTCTCTCTCTCTCCCTCTCACACAACACACACACACACACACACACAGATCGAGGCGACGGGACGTGGGAGGAACAGGCGATATCAAGACACAGAGAAATACATGTTACAGTGTTTTTACAAATACATTACAGACATACATGCATACATACATACATATGAATACATACAGACAGATGTGTGTGGGTTGCGCGCGTACGTGCATGTGGTGTGTGTGTGTGTGTGTGTGTTTGTGTGTGTGTGTGTGTGTGTGTGTGTGTGTGTGTGTGTGTGCTCGCACGCACACACACAAAGAGGGACAAATAGATGTGACCAACGACCAGCGCCATACCCACCTTCATCCCTGCTCTTCCATTCTCTCCAACCCCAGGAAAAAAAAATGTAGCCTGTATCCAAAACACTACGTGAACAAACAAATCTACAGACAAAAGCCCTTCTAAAAGTTTCATTAGAACATGATGGGACTGGGCCTTGAATCGGATGTCAAGTGAACTGTCAACACGACGCTTTGGAATTATTTAGATGAGCAATCAACAGCCAAAGTTGATTTCTGGGCTGCCTCCCTGGGATCCCCACCCCCCACACCCCCACCCCTCTCTGCTTCCAATGACCTTTTCTGAGATATTCACAATTTCCGTTAAAATTCTGGGAAGCGTTGATGGAACGTGCATCAATCGCCCTTCTGGGTATTATTTGTGGTCGTCAGAATTTTTTTTTTTAAATACAACAACAAAAAAAAAAAAAAAAAAAAAACACAAACAAAAAAGAAAGAAAAGAAAAAGCACCAGAAAAACCTGAAACCCTCGAGTCACCCAAACTCAAAGGGTCAGGAAAGGGGCAATCACTCTCAGAGCTGAAAATGCCGCGTTCTCTATTTCCATGAGGGAGTTTATGCGGACTAGTAGTGATATGCCTAGTGTTTGCTACGGTTTTTTCAGATTGCGTCATATACAGTCCCCAAAACGTCATCACGGGAATTCGGCTGTCCCCCAATTTTTGTGAATATCCCACGACAACAGAATGAAAGAAGAAACCTTCAACACAACCGCCAACAACTGAAGATGTTGACTCTGGTTTCGCGAATTCCAGTGTTCTGAAGTATGGTAGTCTACTAGGGTTTCGTATTTTTTTTTGTTCATTTTTGTTTTTGTTTTTGTTGGGTTGTTTTTTGTGTTTTTGTGGCTTAGGGTGTCTCAATGCTACAGAGACGTTTTGCTAAATAAGTCGGTTGGAACCCAAACCAAACATTCCCTTCGGTCAAGGAAGTTGAACCCATGGTTTTGTTGTTTGGTTGGTTGGTTTTTTGTCTGTTATTAAGTTTTAAGCCTACCCTTCCTTTTTTTGTTTGTCTGTGTTATTAAGTCAGTGCTGACACAGAACTGTTGGACGGGTTTTGTGAAAGAAACTTAGAGTAAAGGTGGCCACATGTGGCCGGACCAAGGGTGAGTCCATTCAATGTTGGACACAGACCCAGTATGAGGTGGGAAAAAACTGGCCCCCAATCTCCGATGGGTGAAATTAGGCTAAACATGCTGCAGCTATTTCCATGGAAACGTGGTGGTGAAAAAAAAAAAACCGGACTGTTCCGAAAGGAGAACGCACTCCGTTTCGGTGAGGACTCCGGGTTGATGATCCATAACCCATTCCACCTTAGTTGGGACATGTCTCCTGTTGCATGCATGGTGTGTTGTGTGGGGGTGGGGTGGGGGTGTGTGTGGTGTGGGGGGGGGGGGGGGGGGGGGGGGGGGGGGGGGGAACGGGTGGGCGGGGGGGGTGAGGGAGAGGGAGAAGGGAGAACTTGGGGAAAAATTACAGTCTTTTCATCGACATTTTTAATGCCCTTGCCATCATGCATCTTGATTCTTACCTATATTTTCAAACCGGACAGAACCAAAACTAGGAAACCCCTAGGGTCAAAAGTGTGAATGTATTCAAAGAAAGAAGCATGTTTGTTTCTGTTTTCGTAGTAGTAGCCTACATATTTCTCTAAAAGATGAAGATCTGGTTTGCAAAAAAAAATTAGCTGGATTACACTGCATCCCCCCTTCACTTCCGCAAGTGCACCCCCCACCCCCCCCCCCCCACCCCCCCCCCCCATCCATACCTATGCAGCCCCCCCCCCCCCCCCCCCCCCCCCCCCCCCCCCCCCCCCCCCCCCCCCCCCCCCCCCCCCCCCCCCACCCTCCCCAACACAGTACCCACGCACATAAATAAGTGTGCAGGACACACCACACAATATAAAATTGCGTGGCACACACACACACACACACACACAGGTGTGCATGCGGCCCTTACCCACGCAGGCGGTGTTTTGTTCCCCCACCTCATACGCTTTCTTCTTCGACGTGCAGAGATGGCTAGCATAGACTGTATTCTCCCTCTGTTCAAGTATACTTACCATACACCCCCCACCCTCTCACCTCTGTTCTGATACTACATATAGCTATCATACACAGACACATGAGTGTGCTCAACTCGCGCTTGCGCGCGTTCGCACACACAGACACACACAGCCCGCACCGCACGCACATACACACACTTGCATTCATACATGAAGTTTGACTGACGTCACACAGGTCGGTTATAACCAGTTATAGGCGATAGCCTGCGAACCGTAGGTTCTCCAGAGTACGCTCGCCTTACCTGGAAAGGTTCAGCGATGTACAGTCAACTCCAATGTTATTAATGGATGAAATTCCGACAGAAGGACGGTGGATGGTGGAGGAGGGGGTGGAGACACTTTCTAGGGTTGAGGGCGAGGGTGGGGGGGGGGGGGGGGGGAGGGGGGACGGTTAGAGAGACTCTTCAGGCTGCACCGCAGCGGCGCGGGGGGTAAGGGAGGAGGAGCAGGATGGGGGGAGTAGGGGGTGACGGGGGATCAATCTAGATTAGGGGTAGGAGAGGAGGGAAGGTTTGGGGGGAGGAGAACAAGCAACTTAATTACAGTCAACACCAAAAGGTGGATTCAACTTTCTGCACTCCCCCCCCCCCCCCCTCCTGCTTTTTTTCTTTTTCCGGACAAGTATGGACTGGCCATGGACAGATGGGCTGCCAGAGACAGCTTTGCCCTCGGGGGATAGTGTGGGGCTGGAAACTCTGATTTAAAAGAATTTCATATCTGAATCCGAATGGCCTGAATCGCCATGCAGTTTGTGTGTCCATTCCGTGGGAGTTGATTTAAAAAGGGGGGGGGGGTGGGGGGGGGTGAGAGAGTGGATATGACGGGAGGGAAAAAGAGGGGGGAGAGAAACAAAAAGCCGCTTACAGTTGTTTCTGCCTGTACTACAGGGATGTCAGTTTGTGAACTTTCGATCATGCAGATTAAGGTAAGAAGCTAACATGTTTGATTGTTGTTTGTTTTATTTTTTTTTTGTTTTTGGGTTGTGGAATGAGAGGGTTTGGTAATAGCACATGGTACGTAAGACTCGCTGGGTTTGGAGCAAGCTGCGGCAGGATTCGTGAATATCTCCCTGACGCCTTTCCCGGTGTCACTCTTTCAATGTGGGGATCCGGTGTTGTCACCTGCTGGCAGGTCCGGAACCTACTAACCCTGTCCCACCAATATGCCCTGGGAAATAAAATTAATACACTACCGGCATAGGCCAAAATATACCCCGAGTATTAAAAACGGCCCATGGGCTGCTTTATACCCGGCCCGTGTTGTCCTAAAATCCCTGCTAGGCCCAGTTGACGTCTTCCCCGGTTATGTTTTACACCTCTCAGGTACATATTTTGACTCTCGCCACCATTACCATATTCCTAAATCTTGTGTTGATGAAGTGTTTTTAATTTGAAACTCAGAAGGGCAACCAATGCTGCAAATGATTATTACACAATAATTAGAATATGGCTTATACAATTTTTTTTCTTTTTCTCGATTTTCTGTTTTCTTCTTCTTTGTTTTTACACAGATTATCAATACGAGAACAGATGATGATGATAGGGACTTTCCATCAGGTCACAGACAATATGATGATTTTACTGGGCAATATGTTTTTCTACTAGCTTCTTTTCATGAAATTTTCAGAGCGAACCAGGCCTGCAAGATACTGTCACCTGGCAATGTTGGTCCAGAAATGTGAGCAACGCTCTCAGAGTCACTCCACCACATGGTTCCAGTCAGTCCTTTATCTGGAGACCACAGCACACTCAGCCTCGATCGTCACGGAACCACTAGGATATCGAAAAATCCCACAAAACGCTTGCAGGCACTGATACGAGAATGGAACCCACAAACTCCTAACCAGCAAGTTTGTGGCGTAACCACTGCACGGCACCATGGCGATCGTTACATCCTCCTCAACAGGTATGCTCAACCAATGATAGACGCATAGTTTTCGATGCAGTTGTATCTATGGTGAGGCAAAACTACGGCTTCACAAAATTTTACTCCTTTGGCTTGCCCCGGTTCATAACGAAAAATCCAAACCATTTTTTGGACACAACCCACACACAACACACCCACACACACCACACACACAGAGTAGACAAGCAGACATATCAAACAGAAAAAAAAAAATGATGATAGATTGGACCAGAAAACAGCCAACAGATAGTTCACTGGGTTGTATAAAATAGTCAACAGGTATTCAAGCTGACAAACAGATGGAAACGAATACAGAAAAGATCAGTAACGTAACAGACAAGCAAAACAAAGAATAGAAAAAAAAAAAAACTAATTCGACAATGGCTTGAGAAGTAAAAAAAAAAAAAAAAAAAAAAAAAAAAAAAAGACAAAGCATATACATAGACCATTAGACAGACAGACAGGATCGGCGTGCAACCCCCAGACAGATAAAAACAGACCAAAACTGACAATGGACTTGATGAGCTGACATAGCCAACAGTTGCCAACAGCAAGAGAGATACGTGCAGATCCCACATGACAAATGTGAGCTGACAAACAGTATACAGAAGGAACAGAAACAGAAACAGATACAGATATGGAAAACGGATACAAATCAAAATAACACGCGGAGCTGACAAGCAGATACAGACAGACACAGACAGTTAGGCTATTTTCAAATAACACGCAGGACCGACAAGCAGACAGAACACAGACAGACACAGACAGTTGTTACTTCAGTAACAGATTAATTAAAGTTTCAAAAGCATTGTGACTGCAGGCGGGTGTTTCCAACATGAAAAGATGGGGAGTTGAAGAACGGAGCCACCCAGTTTATTTTCAGACAAATGAAAGCAAACTGCTAAACAGATCCAGCAGCTAGAAACAGAACTACAGAAAGTCAGATCCGTGGGTGACAGGAGTTTCCTTAGTTAATAAGTTTAGTGACAAGTAAAAACAAAATGAAGCAGATTGGAGTCACAGTTAAATAGATATGGATGAAAACAGATTGTCCACTGACAAACTATGAAGGAGAATGTGACAAAGAGAAGCAGATAAAACGAGTTAGATATGTATGGGTGCTGACCAGCTGATGTAAGTGAAAACAGACAGAAAATCAAAGCCAGACATGCGTAAAATGGCGTTGACAAACAACAGATCGACGAACAGGACAATGGCTGGTTAACTATTTCTATACTGGCTATTATCTCCCCTTACACCCCACCCCCCTACCCCCAACACTTTTTATATACATTTTTAAAAAAATCATTTTAAAGAATGGAATACACACAGACCTGTGTGAGTTTTTTTTCAAGTTGTGGTTATAAAAATAAGTGAGAAAAACCACAAACAAATATAGCAAAGTTATTTTTTCTATGTATTTGGTAAGACAGTATGCCATGACAAAGAAAACAAGATTTTGTGTGTCCATGTGAAAATAGGGGTTGTTACACACCCTATGAACAAAAAATTTACTTTAACTGCTTTTTTTATGCCCCGAAATCATTCAATGTTTTCAACAGTCCGAGGGCTTCCGTCAACATTGTGACAGCGATTTTGTAGCGTTTCTTTCACTACGCGGGCTTGACGTTGTTTGTAGCAGACGACGCCACGTTGCCACCCTCAAGCCAAACCGAGCTGGTGGGTTCGTGGTGTGAAAAACGTCAACTAGCAAGCACTCTGCTTGCAAAGCTCTAAGTACCAGTACGACCCTGCACTCTAACTAGTATGCAGGAGCTATCTGTAACAAGCAGTTTCGTATAAAAGGTGTCGCCCACTCCTTCGGAGAAAAATTCCAAGCTTTGGAACCGCTTACAAAAGGTTGTAAACATAACGAACCGGATAATATGCGGTCCTTAGCATTAGAAAGAGTTTTAACTGTGCAAAGCGAAACGCTTTACAAGTGTTTTGTTCCCATAAAGGACCGGATATGCGGTCCTTTTGCACTTCGAAAGAGTTAAGCTGTCAAACTGAAAGCTTTACAAAGGTTGTAAACATAAACCGGATATGCGGTCCTTAGCATAGAAAGAGTTTAAACTGTTAAAGCTGGAACACAAACAGCTGATAACAGACACAGACCAAACCTGAATTAAATAGTGATTAATAAATGGGATTATCATCTTTTTTTTCACTGAACAAGTATAAATACGGAAAGTGCTACATTTAATTTGCCAAAACGGCACATGCACATTTAAAACTGAAGAATAGATGCTAAATCAAAATCAACACCACACATTGAAATGAATTGAAGATACTGTAAAATTTTCCATCTAACCAGTTTGTCAACAAAAAAAAAGTTTTCTTCAAACATGCGGAGGGGATGAGTTCCCAGTGGTGATACTTGAATCAAGAAAGGAACGCACTGCGGTATTGTGAATAAATTGCAGACAAACAAAGAGCAAATCAGTTTATTTTGAAACACAGCAGTAAGAAGAAAGCGCTCAAAAGGCCGGGTAAATGATTCAAAAATACACAACATTAAAGTGGGTAGTAATCACACACCAGAAAATGGCACAACCTTTTTTCTTTTTTTTTTTTTTTTAATCACATCCATTACTGCTTGCTCTACATTCTTATGTATTTTCCGGATTCACATATGCAAAGATACCTCTGCGGGAAAAAAAAAAAAAAAAACACATCCTGTTAAAAGAAAAATGCTTTATTAAGATATAGTTCATAGCTCTGGTGTGTTCAACTGTTTTAAGAGAGGAGTGGTGAGCGGCGAGAGAGAGAGAGAGAGTGAGCGAGCAGGAGAGAAGAGAGAGAAGAGAGAGGGAGGAGAGAGGGAGGAAGAGAGATAGAAACGGTTGGGAGGGAGTGAGAGAGCAGACTGAGAGGAGAGGAGCGGGAGAGGAGGAGGAGGAGAGATAGAGATTTAACACTGGAAAGAACAATTTGCAAAGATTTAGTGAAAAAAGGCAGTGCAACGGGCATTGAAGGGGTCCATTATGAAAGCTTTAAAAACATCAAATTTAGCAAACATGATTTTTTTTTTTTTTTTGTAACTGGATCAAAAAAAAAAGAAGCAAGTGGGAAGACAGAGTATGAAAATATTACGGCAATTTTCTTAAGAGTTGTGAAAGGAAGGAGGAAAAACACAAAAGAAAAGGAAACCTGTTTGAAAGCCAAAAAACACCAAATCTTGCAAAAATGAAATGCATTGTATTAGTACATGGAGGATATCCGCTCATTTTTGTGTGGTGTGGAACTTAAAGACAAACACGACAAAGTCAGAGCAATCTATTCACTCACAGAGTATGAAAAATAGTGCTGCAACACTTCTAGAGTCGTGTAACTAATCAAAATTGACGACACAACAACAACAACAAAAAAGACATCATCAGAAGAAAAAAAAAAAATGTTTGGTAAACTAACTCAACATAACACAAAATGTCAAAGTGTCTGCATTCCAGATTATCACAAAATTAAGTCGGGGAAAATAAACTCTCAATGTCATTAAAGAAACCTGAAGTCTGAGAAAATCTAACAATTTTTTTATGAGGTAACATGGCAAAGTGGAAAACAAAATCATTGACAACAAATCCATGCAAAGTCCTGTGGAAATCGCAATCATTATCATGACACAAACATGGCAAAAAGTTGTGTGGAAAATAACAATCATTATCATGACACACAACATGGCAAAGTCACTGGGAAAATAACAATCATCATTATCATGAGACAAACATGGCAAAGTCCAAGTGGAAAATAACCAATTAATTATCATGTCACAAACCTGGCAAAGTCAGTGGAAAATAAACAATAATTATCATGAGACAAACATGGCAAAGTCTGTGGAAAATAAACAATCATTATCAATGAGACAAAGATGGCAAAGTCTGTGGGAAATAACAATCATTATCATGAGACAAACACACGGCAAAGTCAGTGGGAAATAACAATCATCATCATGAGACAAACATGGCAAAGTCTGTGAAAATAAACAATCATCATCATGACACAACATGGCAAAGTCTCTGGAAAATAACAATCATTTTATCATGAGACAAACATGGCAAAGTCTGTGGAAAATAAACCATCAATTATCATGACACAAAACATGGCAAAAAAAAGAATGTAAAAATTTTACGGAAAAAAAAAAGCATAAAAACAAGTCGTACTGGGGGCAGCCAATATGACGAAGTCGTACTGCACCAAATTCATAGACTATAGTTATTTCCATGTGAATACAATGTTACCCTGAGTAAGTTATCAATATTTGTAACCACAAAAGAAGAAGGAATACAACAACAGTGACAAAGATGTACAGCACAAAAACTCGCAACATCAAAGTTTTTATTTTCATGTCAATATCTACAAACTTTTGCCCAAGTAAGATTTGTGTGCAGCAGTCAAGATCTCAACACTCTATATTGTAAAGCTGCCATTATTTGGGGTGCGGCTGATCTTTTACTCAATAATTTGCATGTATAATAACTAACAATATCAATATTCAAGAAAATCATGGAGGAATATAAGAGACAGCTTTCAATAATCTGTAGTTCTTCAACGACCATTTTTTTTGTTAATGATCATGTGTTTTATTTTTCATCATTACTTGTCACAAAACACCTTCAATATTATTACTATCAGCACTGATCTTGTATTTGTTTTGCTTTTATTGTTGTTATTACAGCCAACTGCACATAAAGAGAGAATAAGCACACACAAAAAAATATAAGCTTTAGTCCAAACAAAAGCTGCCACAAACCATTCCTTTTGATTTATGCCCTTGTGAAGTCCAGTCCAGTCTGGACTGGGACCAAATGACCATGCCAGATCTCTTCAAGACAGCCACTAACAGAAGAGCCTGGAGAGAAATGGCGGCTGCCTCATCACGTCCCCCCAACAACCCCAGCGGTCAGGGGATGACTGACTTGTGAAAGTGCTTCTTTCTTTGACTGTTTTTTTTTTTCTCATTAATAAAATTCTAATTTTTGTCAAAGTCCTAAATTTCTGACCAATGTGACAAGGTTCACTTGAGGCTATAACATTCCTGGTCTAACTATGCCTCACTGCTACCAACTCCCCAATTCCTATCACTGTTAACAGGGAAGTAAGCTAAGCTACCCACTGGGAGGAAAATTAGTTATCAACCCGCCCATGCCAGTAAGCACATCCACCCTATGTCCATTCATATTACAAAAAGACACCAACCACAGTTCCACCTCACTAACAAAGGGCCAATGCCAGACCTGAAAATTGAAATCATGCTCAGGAATGAACTGAAAACTGGAATCGTGCATAGGAAAAACCACTGAAGCATGTAATCATGTAAGTAAATAAGTTTGTGAAAAATGTCTCATGTTTTGTTTTGCGTCTGCATAATCAGTATTTGCATATACTCTGTTAAAGATTGGAATTTTTTTTTTTTTGTCTTTTCTTAAATGCAAAAATTACAAATAAGAGCATGAACACATGCCCACTTCAAAGTACAGAATATCAGTATGTCAAATCCTTAAACTGGGGACCACATTTACAAATGAAACAACCTTTGCACTGCTTTACCTTCAGCACAAGCAGCACTAGTAAATTATGTATTTCCTTAACATCCTCGAGAGTGAGTATCATGAAGGATTCGTTCTGTGCCAGTCGAAGAGGATCTTACACCTAGCAATTCTGAAGCAAGATAGTTCACTGGCACTCGCCGACATGTTTTGCACATCACGACTGAACTGGGCCTGATTGGCCTAATGCATGAGGCATCTTAAACCAAGGTCTTGGGTTTCAGTTCCTGCCTCACAGACATCGGGTGAGAATACAGATTCTGTTCAGTCAGTCTGCGCAGACTCGACACCCTGCAAGTCCTTTGGGAGAGACTTCAAAGCGAGGTTACAAGCACAACCACATGCCTGAACATCTTTTTTTTTAAGAACTTTTTTTAAACCCTGCACACAACCTTCAACTTAATACTGGGTCAGTGCTTACCGGTGGCATGAACATGCACCCTGAAACAAGCACAACAGAAACCTCATGTCCTCACTGATGCCATATTTAGACTCAATCTGAAGATGGAGCGACCCAACGGTGGGATTTCAAAAGTCACATGCACACACATCTCACCAGAGAGAAACCTTGGTATTCTTACACAGGAACATCAAAGGACAAGAATAATACAGTAGTGTTTGTTTGTGGGTTTTTTTTAAATGAAAATGGCATCTTTCTTAGGTTTGAAAAACTTTCAGAGTTTGAACTGGGATGTGGAAAACTCAAAATCATTTTAATTCAGAGTATGAAACCCGTAACTTCCCTATAATGTGAAACCCTGTGAACATTATCCTTCAACTTCATCATGCTTAGCAGACCAGACAGGCAATGTAACTTTCAAAGCTAGAGACTGCACATGATCAAAAATCACCTTCCAAACCGTGAGCTAAAATGTGAACACCTGCTTTCAAGAGAACACACCTCATGTCTTCCATTCCTAGCACAGTGTCTCTGGATGCCAGGTCCAAAGAAACAATCATAATGAAGCTCTGTGTATAGTGGTGTGTGTGTGTGTGTGTGTGTGTGTGTGTGTGTTGTGTGTGCGTGTGTGTGTATGTGAATGTATGTGAGTGTGTATGTGACTTAATGGATCCATTTACATGGCTTGCAGAACTGTGCAGGGAATGTGATTAAATTAATCCAAAATGCCAGTTTTTCATCCTTTGTTTTCGTGGAGACTCATGTTTTTTTATGGGTAAGTAAGAATTACTTTACAAAATAATTGAAAAAAAAAAAAAAAAAGCAAGCAAAAAATCAGTGTTCAAACTTTCTTAATATATCAGATGTAGGGCCTCCCCATCAGATTCTTGTTTAGGGAGGGAAATGTTGCCATCATCAAGAAAAACAAAGCTCATCGCACCAAAAATCATTATGTAATTCACTTGTAAGAGTGAAGAACAGGACACAGTTAGTTCCCTCACACTGTCTGTTTTTGATTGTACGTTATGAGTTTGGAGGTTTGCTCTTGAAGGAAATGTTTCTTCACTGCCTCACGAGTTTCAAAAACGTTCCAACCCATATATGCCTGACCAATTCGATCTACATATGTTAGAGCAATGAGACTTAATCACATTTTTCATTATTTGATCAACAAAAAAACTACACAGCAAAATACTTAAGTACAGTGTTCCATTTTCATAGGCAATCTGATCTCACAAACCTGTACCAGACTAGACTCATCTGTTATCACCAAACAGTAAACAATACATCTACAGATCACCTGAAAACAACACAGACCTCTTCCTTTTTGTGGGTCTCCTTTCAGTCATAAGGACACAAATAAACATGTAAACCTATTTCAGACGATACATCCGAGGTACTAGCACCTGTCAGGGATGGATGGAAGCACTGGTGACTTCACGATTCAGAGGCACTTTGCACACCTGGGCTGAGGCTGGCCACTCCGAGTTCACTGCCATCACACAAAGTAGTTCTGGTATGCGCTGGCTGATGAAGGGCGGCCTATCCTCCTTTTGAAAAAAAAGAAAAAAGATCAGTTAAATCAATGTTTGAATCATTCCACATTAAATCACCTCCTTTAACTCATTCTGTACTACCTATTCTCTCCCCTTACTTCCCCAGAAACGGACCATTTCTATCTATAGTTAGTTTTTAATCGTTTTTTTTTTTTTTTAAATGATAGACACAGACTTGTGATATTTTCATTTTACAAATGATTGAGAAAACTACACACAATATGGCAATGTTATTTTCTGTTTATTTGGTGATACAGTATGCATGACAAAGAAAATGAGATTTTGCACGTCATGTAAAAATAGGGGTGGTACAAACCTTATGAACAAAAAATGTGCATTAACTGGTTTTATGCCCTGAAATTATTCAACTGTTTGCAGCAATTCAAGGGCTTTGGTCACACTGTAATGGTGATTGTAGGGTTTTTTGTTTTTTTTAACCACGCATACTTGATGGAGTAGTAGCAGACAACGCCTTGTTGCCATGTCAAGCCAAACTGAGCTGGTGACGTGATGTGAAAATGCCTGCTCGCAAGCTTTCAGCTTGCAAAGCCAAAGTACCAGTACACCTGCACTCTAGTTAGTATGCAGGAACTATCTGTAACAAGTAGTGTTGTACAAAAGTTTACTCACTTCAGAGAAATATCCCAAAGCTTTGGACCGCATATGCGGTCCTTAGTATACAATGTTGTAAACATAAGGACTGGATATGCGGGTCCTTAGTGTAGAAAGAGTAAAAGTGAAAATGCGGTTGCTTTCTCTTTTTTATCACAGTAAGGATGTGATATCTTCTAAATACAGGAAACTGAAAGAAAAAAAGTCACAGTGTTTTCTGATAAACATTTGGTTTTAACCAGCTACTCAGTATGACTAAAACTAATGAGTACATCTCATTATCTGTATCCATAACTCCTTCCAGAGGGGGAGATGCATGTATCTGTATTTTTGTTTTGTTTTGTTTTGTCTTTTTTTCGGTTTTTTTTTTTTTTTTACGGTATGCAAAAGAAAACCACACAACTCAAGCGTGAGATTATCGCTAGTTCCAATATGATGTATGTTTTACATTGTAAACTTGTCCAAATGTTAATCAGTATATCAGCCGTTTTTCATTTACTTTTTTCTTTTTCTTCTTCTTTTAATTTCATTTAAATAACTGTTCTAATGAATACTTTGTGTGTGTATGTTTGAGCCCTACAGATGTGTCACTTATCAATAGCTGTTATAATGAATACTGTGTGTGTATGTTTGAGCCCTACAGAGGTGTCACTTATCAATAGCTGTTATAATGAATACTCTGTGTATGCATGTTCGAGCCCTACAGATGTGTTACTTATCAATAACTGTTTTAATGAATACTTTGTGTATGTATGTTTGAGCCCTACAGATGTGTCACTTATCAACTGAAGTTTCTGTGCACCGTCTTTTGGTGCATCAGTGATTTCTCAACTGATTTGATTAAAATTACACCACCAAAAAAGTAATGAGTACATTTCTGTCCATCTGAACACCCTCCACACACACACACACACACGTGGCCACATGCACTCGTTTGCAAGTGCACACTCACTCGTTCATTAGCATGAGAGAACCATAAAATGGATCAACAAAGTGGGGGGCTTTTTTTTTGTCAAATATTCTAATGATGACAAAGATACAGAATTTCCACTGATAATGCTCCTCCTTCCAACAAAAAACAATTAACGCAGTTACTTCCTCCTTTCTTCGGTTACAGCCACAACTTCTCTTGGAAAATATACGCAAACGCCCTGCTTGTGGAACTGGAAATGATTCTGAACATCAAGTACTGTGTGACTACATTTCAATGAGTCAACCAATTTTTTTTTTTTTTTACATGACTGTAAGCAGTTTATTTAAAAACATCAATATTTTCCATGGCTTTTGTCTGTAACCCTTTTCCACAATCTGAGAGCAGATGAGTGAAATATGAGCAAGTATTTTGGTCTTCATCTTGGTATATCACAACAGCTTGCATACCTGTTGTTATCATGATCAATTCTGATGTCTTCCAAAGGCGGTGAAGAGGTCTATGTAAACTGCTGCTAGGTCCATGAAGCATTTTTTTTTTTATTTGGGTGTGTGTGGGGGGAGGGGGGTGGTGGTAATTCGTAGCAAAGTGTGATTGTGTTTATGTCGATGAAATTGCAGCACTCTATCCCAAAAAAGCATAGCAGCTCCTTCAGAGAGAGTGATGACAAACATAGCACTCAAAAATTCTGGGTCAAAGACTATACGACTGGGTTGTACTCTACGCTCCCTTAAATTATACATTATAGTGTCAACCTGGCCACACAAATACAGACACCTGCTGCACTGATCACAAAACTAAAGCATTTTCAGAGATGCAGTTTTTAAGTGGGTGTGACTTGATCAGGTAGTTCCAGCCTTTTCATTTAAGCCCTCAACACATTCAACCTGGGTACAAGCAGTCTGGAGCCAAATAAATCATGTGAATGAACAACTGTGTAGGGATCTGAACATATGTCTCTCTGGCTCACAGTGTTTAACCACTGCATGGCTGTTAAAAAAAACAAAATATTTCATAAGCAGTCATGCAATGTACAATGAAATGAATCGTCCAGTTTTCTCTAACGACCTTACAAGTGCACTACTGCAGAAAGTCAAGGGGTGAGTTTTTCGGTGAAACAGGTCTCACCTGTGGAGCTGCTTCGAACACGTTGACCTCGACTCCATGATTGTCGTCTATTTCCAGGATACATCCCTGGTTTCCACACCTGAAAAGAAAGTTCAGGATTCTTTCTTTGCTTATGGCCTTTTGATATCTTGTTTTCACCCTGAATACATCGGCTTACTCTGAACTGCCTTTCTACAAAAAAATGTATCCATATGCATACTTTCCTCACACCTGCATATGCAGGTATGCACATATATATGTCATACACACATGAACACACCTACGCACTTGTACATGCACACAAATGCAAGCACATACACGCGCTGCTCCTTTTCATCATATCAGAGACATATATGTGTACTATGTATTTGTAACATGACAAGCTGAAAACTGTAATCTGAAAAAGACAGCCTCAGAAGACGCACCTCAAAATGTCTGTGATACTGATCATGACTAAATTAAGTTAGTCATATTCAAATTCAGATTCTTCCCATAACCCCCTTGTCAATTCCCTCCCACATGAAAACAACAGTGCATGCCCCCCCCCCCCCCCCTCCCCCTCAACACCATTCAAAGAAATACATGCACCATCAGAAGTCATGTGGGTTTTTCTGCCCCGACCGGCTCCTACCCAGAGTTGTTGATTTGCTGCATATATTATGAAAGGAAGCGTAGAGTACAGCCCTGTCATGTAGTCTCAGACTGAAATGGAAATCCGTAACATCATCATCTTAATCATCCTCTCATTCTCATCGATCAGCATTAAAAAAAAAAAAAAAAAAATTCTGTGGCCCTTCATGCCCTGCTCTCATGGTGACCTCAATTTCGATGTCCTCTCCACGTCTGTGGCCTTGGTTTGGTTCCGTCGGGGTCACCGGTATCGGCGAGTCCATGGGGGCTGTCGTTGGACGGACGTGGTGGCGCCCTCCGGAGGGAGAGCTCACTCACGCCGGCTCCGCGACTAAGCAATTATTGTCGTCAGTAGGGGGCTTAGTAGGTGGTGTCCTGCGTATGTTAGATCAGAACAGGCGCCACTGAACACCACCGAAGTGACTCGCAGCAGTGCAGTGTCTCCTCCGGTGGGTTGCCTCTTGACGACTTGACATTGACTGCTCCCTGTGGATTGCCGGTGCCGGGGCTGTGGCGGGGCCGACCGGGCTGTGGCTGTGGACGGGGTCC
>JADBJO010022282.1:5000-28186 GCA_016801955.1 Conus betulinus | reverse complement strand
ATCTAGTATCACTCGTAAATCAAAGAATTTGTCTTGTTTGTCATTGTCTTGTGCTCTCTCTCTCTCCTCTCTCTCTACTTCGATGCCACCGCCCCCCCCCCCTGCCCCCCCACCACCAGTACGGTACCTCACCAGACTCAAAGTGAATACCCTGTGCCATTTGTACTGTACAGGGAATGTTGTAATTTTGCATCTAGAGTTACAAGTACCGAATACGCCAATATACAAACGTACACGATCTGAAATAAACCCGGCTCTGTTCCGTTTGGTGTGAATATCAACAGAGCGATATTGGCGCTTATTTGCATTCATCAGCACGCGTATAAAATAAACATTGTTTTCTTCATTGTTCCGTTTAGTGTTGTTTCCGTTTACTGATATTGCTCATTAACAATCAAAATATGTTTTTCTGTTTATTAACTTTGTTGTTGCTTTGTGCTTTCTACAAAGCAACACACACACAACACACACAACACACACACAACACACCAAACACACACACACACACACACACACTCACACACGCGACGCACGCCACGCAACTCGAACGCACGCGCAACGCGCGACACACACACACACACCACACACACACACAACACACACACAAACACACACCCAGCACACACACACACACTACACACACACACACACACACACACGCCCAACAACAACAAGAGCAACAACAACCACTACAACACACTCTTCTCTTCATTCTCTGTCTATCTCTGTCTCTTTCGGGCTCTATCTGTCCTCTATCTCGCGATCTCTCTCTTCTCTCTCTCTCGCTCTATCTCTCTCTCTCTCTACTGCATATCTTTAGTGGTTAAAATTTTGTGTTTGTAGTGGTCGCATTTTAAAATCTTCTAAATGTGACATGAAATAACTGTGGCTTGTTGTATATGCAATCATCGGTTATTTTAAGACAGACAGACAACATGGACAAGAGAGACACCATGAGAAAGGAAGAAAAAGAGAAAGAGAAAACAGACAAAGAGGACAAACAGACAAGAGAAAGACAGACAGCAGAAGACGGGACACGGACAACGGGACACACAGAGAGAGAGAAAAGAGGAGAGAGAGGAGAGGAGAGGGGAGAAGAGCGAGAGAGAGCAGAGAGAGTGAGAGAGAGAGAGAGAGGGGGAGAGTTTTTGTTGTTTTTATTTGTTGTTTGTTTTTGTGTGTGTGTTGGTGTGTGTGTGTGTGTGGTGTTGTGTGTGTGTGTGTTTGTGTTTGTGTGTGTGTTCCGTTTTGTATGCGCACAAAATGGGCCTGAACCGTAATTTGTTGTCAGGTCTATCTATACACATGGGTTGTACACGTTACCTACTGGAGATGATGATCTCCCCTGGACGCTCACTGTGAAATGGTGTTTGGTGCGATTGTAGTGTTTCATCCAAGTGACCCTAAAGAAGGATTTTCAAAAAAGAAAACTAAAGTTTCTAATCACACCAACAGACGACGGAAAATTCAACGTTGTGATCATGAGTCAAGTGACAGAAATGCAATTTGCAAAAGTCATCATGAGTCCAGTGACAGAAATACAATGTAATATCATGAGTCCAGTGGCTCTGGAGCACAAACAAAGTCCACATAGGGCAGAACACAGGGCGGAACGATATGGAGGATGTCAGAAAAAAAAAAGAAAAAAAACAAAAAAGTTCGAGCGGCTTTCTTTTTTTTTCTTTTTTTTTTTTTTTTTCCTTTCTTTCCTTCGCTCCCTTTCTTGCTTTCTTTTTTCATTTCCTTTATTTCATTTTCTTTTTCTTCTATTTTTCTTTCTCCCCCCCCCCCCCCCCCCCCCCCCCCCCCTCTCTCTCTCTCTCTCTCTCTTTGTCTTCTTCTTATGTTTTTTTTCTTTTTTCCCCTTTTTCTCTCTTTCCATTTTTCTTTCTTTCTTTCTTTCTTTTTTCTTTCTTTCGTTCCTTTTTTCCTTTTTCTATATTGTCCTTGCAGTAAAAGAAATGAGTGGCCGATTTCGCTAATCAGTGTCAAGGTTCCAGAAATACTTTAGTTAGTTTACGGCTGTGATAAGAGTTAATGTTGAGTAATCCTGTGACGTATTTCTTTTCAGTTAGATATTGTGTCTCAGAAAGAGAGAGAGCGAGAGAGAGATGGAGAGCGAGGAGAGAGAGATGAGAGAGAGAGAGAGATAGAGAAGGACAATAGACAGACAGGGACAGACAGTCAGACCAGTCAGACAGACAGACAGACAGAGAGAGAGAGGAGAGGAGGGGGGGGGGTGGGGGATGAGAGTACAAGCTTTCCTTCTGTAAACAAAAACTCGATTTCTCATAACAATGCAGTCAATAATCAGGATAACCTTAACATGGGAGCATAAACTAGCACCGGTCATTTTTAGGCAACAATTGATCAACAATTGATAAGCGGAATTCCGACAAATAGGAGAAAAAAAGACAAAGACCGCAAAAGCATTCACCCCAGTGAAAATCTGATTATTTTCTAACAGCGTCACTTCCGGTCTGCGCAGAACAAAAAAAATATAGGTCATCTGGTGTGACGATAGACGTATATGTTATGGACTGCCCACTCTTTGTATACCTAACACAGAAGCATTTTTTTTCTGTTCTGTTTGTTGAAGTTTACCTCTCTCTGTTTTTGTTTGTTTCTTTCTTTCTCCTCCTTTTTTTTAAATAATTTATGCATCTCCCTCTGGGCTCAGTCCATGCGAATGCAAATGAATATTGTTGAATATGGTAACGCACCGTGAATTGAAAACACCAGCTAATGGCTTCTCTCTCTCTCTCTCTCTCTCTCCTCTCTCTCTCTCTCTCTCTCTCTCTCTCTCTAACTGGTTCAAATGACCACACCGAAAGAGTAATTGGGTAACTGGTTCAAATGAGTATAATTTATATGTTGTATTTGGTAAAAAATTGAACAGAAGAGGAGAGAGAGGATGTTGATTAGACGAGAGAGAGAGAGAGAGAGAGAGCGAGAGAGAGAGAGAGAGAGAGAGAGAGAGCATACATTTCCTATCTGCAGAAGAAAACTCAATCTTTACTAACAATCCAGTCACCAATCAGGGTATCTTTAAAATGCGGTCCACAAAGATAGCACTGGTCACCTCATTCCATCAGCATGATGATCAGCAATTTGATTAAATTACGGAATTCCGGCAAGAGAAGTAAAAACAAAAGACAAAGCCACAGAAGCTTGATCCCCAGTGACAATCTGATAGTTTGTAATGGACCTCCATCCTGGCATTCTAATGACGTCACTTCCGAATCTGCGCAGGAAAAAAAAAGATGGGGGTTAATCCGGTGTGACGTTAGACGTATATAGCAGGGTCTGTCACTCTCTGCGCCGGACAGAGAAAGAATCCTGCTTTTTTTTTGTTCTGTTTGCTTTTTTTTTAAGATCTGTTTGTGCTGTGTTCTCTCTATCTCTCTATCTCCTCTCTCTCTCTCTCTCTATCTCTCTCTCTCTCTCTCTCTCCTCTCAATTTATTTTATCTCCTTAGCTCTGTCAATGCGAATAGGAACGAAAAAACGGTTCATACACTGTCAGTTGCGCATTAAAATGGAGACAGATTTACTAGGCGTCTTCTCTCTCTCTCTCTCTCTCTCTCTCTCTCTCTCCTCTCTCCTCTCTCTCTCTCTCACCACACACACACACACACAACACACACACATACACACATACACACTCTACTCTCTCTCTCTATCTCCTCTCTCTCTCTCTCTCTCTCGCTCTCCTCTCTCTCCTCTCTCGATCTATCTATATATCTTCTCATTGTTGATATGAACAGCAACTTTAAAGAAGTCACGGGGGGGGGGGGGGGGGGTTTAGGAATAGAACAGCACATGATACCGTCACGAAAGGAGGATGGAGAGGTGAATTTAGAGACGATGAGAGAGAGAGAGAGATGAAGAGAGAGAGAGAGAGAGAGAGAGAGAGAGAGAGAGAGAGAGAGTAGTAATTTTGAGAATAGTTTTTATGTAGCTACGTAACTTGAAAGTGGAATCAACCTTGACTAATCCCTAACGTTATCATCATGGCTACACCATCCGAACCCGCAGGGGAGGTTTTTTTTCCAGCGTGACAATTACACAAGCATATTGTTATTAGAAATGGGCGGGACTCTCTCTCTCTCTCTCTCTCTCTCTCTCTCTCTCTCTCTCTCTCTCTCTCTCTCCTCTCTCTCTTCATATACGTACAAGTTTGTGCTATATAAAGCATCCGTGTCGTGCTGACCTACCACATTCTGTGAAGCTGATCGGTGATTAGCGACTATCGTGAAATTGGTGGGAAAATGTTTTAGAGTCTGGACACAGACGAGCAAGTTCATGTGCAAACGTCAAATGTCGAATACTGTCGTTAATCATTTGTTTCTCATTTATTTATTTATTTGTTTCTTTGTTACGTTATTGGTTTATTTACTATTTTTGAACACAAAATAGTAAAAGCGATTGCATTGTACTGTTTTCTGCTCGCTGCATTCCCTTGGAGAAAGTGTTTAAAAGCTGCCTCAGCTTTTCAGGCTTTTCTCATCATTCTGGCTACAGCCTTGTCCTGAGGAGGGGATGTGTAAATAAACACACGTTCCGAATACTGAAGACACAAAGAAGATAAGAACTAAACGTCACTGTTCGCTCGCAGGTACCTTTTTTTCGTGTTATACATTGGTAGTATATATAGAGAGAGAGAGATACAGGCGCAAAACAAGTGGTGTGATCGTGTGGTCAGTTGTTAAAATAGCTGGAGTTTCTAGCGATATTAGTTGTATTATTGCTATTGTTATACGTTGGTTGCATTCAGTTTCTTTAGAAAAAATTGATTATTTTCAATGAATCTTTTAATAATAAAAAAACGAACAATTTCAAGGAGGTCATGAGGGTCATTACTGTTCTAAATTCTAATGCGCTGACCCACAAGTCATAAGCATGATTTGTCACAAAATCAACTGATCACTCCATGTGTGTCTGTTTTAAGTGTAGCATAGATTGAAAACAAAGATTGATATTAAACTGATAATAGATCAGGTGACCACAACACACACACACACACACACACAACACACACACCACACACACACACACACACACACACACACACGCACGCACGCACGCACAGCACGCATGCACGCACGCACACACACACACACACCACACAACACACACACACACCACACACACACCACACTTGCTTTTAGGGATTTCTCCCGATGACGTCATACACCACCTAGAAATACATGAGCTAGCCCTTAGCCGACGTCACATGCCAGGCCCTCGCACTCGTCATTGTGCCGGGTGGTTTCGCCGAAATGGTTCAATTCCTGTCATTTTAACTCGCTTGGAAGCACCTGCCATGTACCTCGATGGGCAGATGGACGAAAAGAACGTAGATCAGCTTTCAGACAGCAAAAAAAAAAAAAAAAAAGATGTGCCAGTCCGTAAACACTCGACTTCTTAAGCGGTCTTTGGCGAATTAATAGATTCGTGATTTTTGGTGTGCGGACGCTTAGGAGTTTTGAGACCACCCAGGAGAGAAAACACCAGAAGCAGCTATTTTGACGTCACTTCCCGACAGTACCGCAGACGACACCGGTTCATTCAGGTTTCGTATGGCTTCAACAGTCTGGTTTGTCTCTGCAGCCGCCACAAGGGGGTGTCTGCCACATGCTCTCTGCTCTGTTGCTGGGTTCTCGTCGGGTTTTTCTTTTCTTCTTCTTCTTTTCTTCTGCTGTGAATATGGATGAGGATAGCAGCGAAGTGATACGGTCGGTGCGTCATCAAGGGGCCAGTTATAACGTTGTAGGCAATTTATCTTGGTGGTGGTTCCTTTGTTAGGTGTCGCTGACTTTCCATTACTATGCTGGTGGTGATTTGTGGTAAGGTTAGCTCAAACGTCCACATTCGAAACCAGTCTGGCACCGCACAATGCACTAAGGAGGATTAAATGAACCCCCCAAAAAATAACACTTTCTTGGGAGGATTCCAAGCTGTCCTACTGAATGGGATTACCAGGTTTTGTCTCATTTATCGGCGTCAAACTTTACCCTCATCACCCTCCCTGACAATCAAACATGAATTTCTTTTGTTATTGTTGTTGTTGTTGTTGTTGTTGTTCTTCTTCTTCTTCTTCTTCTTCTTCTTCTTCTTCTTCTTCTTCTTCCTCCTACCTCCTCCTCCTTCTTGTTCTTGCTCTTGTTCTTCTTCTCCTCCTCCTCTTTCTAGTTGTTTGTTGTTGTTTGTTGTTCTTCTTCTTCTTCTTTTCTTTCTTCTTCTTCTTCTTCTTTCCTTAAATAAATCTGTTCCACAGTTCCATCCGTATTTCATCGTTCTTTCATGTCTTGAAACGAGGGGTTTCTGAAAATAAGATGATTTTCCCTTCCATTTTATTCCAGATATTTATTATTACATTTTGGCAAACCATTTCTGGACGAGAACTAGACTTTAAAAATACAAAAAAAAAGACAGCAGCAATGCCAACAACAACATAATTATAAAGATGCTGACAACAACAACAACAACAACAACACACACAACAACAACAACACACAACAGCGACAGCGACAACAACACGACATCGACGATGACAACGACGATAGCAACAAGAACATCCGCAATGGTGGTAGTGTTGTTGTTGTTGTTGTTGTGTTGTTGTTGTTGTTGATGATGATGATGATGATGATGAAAAAAGAAAGAGAATAATACACAAATATGTGTGTAGTATTCCTACGGATTTATGCATGTCACTATAGAAACACACACACACACACACACACACACACACACACACACCACACACACCACACACACACACACACACAAAACCGCGAAAATGATGAAAACGATACCGACAGGGATAAAAAAAATGCAAGCTGTCTAAAAGGTTCAGATGGAATACTTAGCACATTTTCAGAGCACCCTGACTAATGCTAGGAGTAACCCCCCTCCCCCTCCCACATACACATACACACACACATCCCTCTCAGCTTCTCTCCCCTCACACTCCTCTTCGAATCAGACCCCGGCAGTTCAGACCACGGGCATTAGTGGCAGCATAGTCAAAGTGCCAAAGAAAGCATGTATTCTGACAGTGGGAGATTGTTGGCAGCAGGGGCCGTTGGCTGAAGCGACACCTGTGTAGAACCTTATCTGTTTACTTATGGAGTAAATACCTTGCCGCTGCCCTGAACTCTGGGAGGGTAAAATGTAAACCAGTGATAAGTGTGTGAGGGAGCAAGGGCTGACAGTTATAGTGGTGGTTATGTTGTTGTTGTTGTTGTTGTTGTTGTATTTGTTGCTGTTGGTGGTGGTGGTGGTGGTTTGTGTGTGTGTGAACAAGAACAAGAACAAGAACAATTCTTTATTGCCGTCACCTTTGAAAGATATTTGGCACAAGTCATCAACAACAACAACAACAACAACAACAACAACAAAAGGAAAAAAAAAAAAAAGGTGTTTCGATTATCTATATTGCCTGGCTTTGAATGCCTCAAAAACAAAGCTGGCTAATAGTTTTTGGTGTTCCCTGGAGTTTAATAGAGTACTTGGTTTGAAGTCGTTGACACAAAATATTCTTTTTCCTGGGTCATCCGTTAGATCTTGCATCTGTTCTACTTGTGTCTTTAGTTTTGTTCTTAAGTCATAAAATATTCTACAATCATCTAAAAAATGAAATTCGTCTTCTATTTCATTACATGCTATACAAAATCTTTGATTTCGTGGTATACCTGCATAACGACGACCTTTCTCAACATTTAAGTCATGCGAGCTAACACGCAATTTACACAGTGCTTGTTTTTTTCGTACTGTCCATATCAGTCAACAAGTAATATTCAATATGATATTCAGATGATTTGATGACATTGTAAAACTCTAAACGACTGTATTTTGTCTTTTTCTTTGCCCAAAATTCAGTATACCTGGCTTTCAATTGTTGTTGTATAGTGAATTTCAGTCTATGCTTACTCAGTGTTGACTGGTTCAACCAAACATGTTTAATCCTAAACTGTAAAGAATGTTTTGATAAACAAGAGCCATGGATATTGAATTCCCTTGTCTTTATTCATCATGTCGTTGTATGCACTTTTTAAATATATGTTTCTTCCGGCTTATCTAAAATATATGCAGCCAAAAGCCAATGGCTCGACAAGCTATGTGAATCCCAATTGGAAATCTTCCTAGTTCACTTAGAGTCATTAAATTAATTGCTTTTGAGTGTAAACCAAGAAGACGTTTACAGAATTTCAGATTTAAGTTTTCATGTGGGTGTTTTGAAGAAATACTATTTTGAAAAAAAATCAGATATATCAAATGAGTCCATGTTAGACATTGTACTTTTCTCAGACCATGGCAACCAAAACTTCTGCTCCATATGTTGCTATAGGAGTAACCCAAGTATCGAAAAGATGTAATATTGTGTCAAAACGAATGTTGGTTCCTCTGATTAATCGATATAATGAATGTGAAGCTTTACTTGCTTGCTTGGCAAGTTGAGTTTTCGCCAAAATAAAGGAGCCATCTGAATGCAAAGTTATTCCCAGATATTTGTACTGATCAGTTGTCTGAATTATCTCAGTACCAAATTTAAACAAGATGGGAACTTTGGGTTTTTTTGTGTGTAAAAATCAATACCTTTGTCTTTTGTACATTAATTTTCATACCCCCAAGTAAACAATATTTATCAATTTGTCAAGCTTGTTTTGAAAGACCTTTCTTTGTTCTAGAAAAAATAACTAGGTCATCTGCATACATTAAACATGATATAGGAGTCTTTTCATCGGTATGTGGACTGTCTGTCTCCCCAATATACATTGGAATATCATTTACAAAGATATTAATAGAGTTGGACTAAGAACATTTCTTTGTAGTACTCCTTTACGTACGTTTATATTATTAGATAGACCTTCATTCGTTTTTGTGCATATTTTGGAGTTCTCATACATGTTCCTAATAACTCTGAAACAGTTTCCCTGTATGCCTATTTCATGTGTATTTAAAGAAAGTGCTTTATGCCAAACATTATCGAACGCCTTTTCAAAGTGTGTGTGTGTGTGTGTGTGTGTGTGTGTGTGTGTGTGTGTGTGTGTGTGTGTGTGTGTGAATTTAGATAGCTAGACAGACTGACAGACAGACAGACGGACAGATAGACATATAGTTTAGATCAAGAGAGAGAGAGAGAGAGAGAGAGAGAGAGAGAGAGAGAGAGAGAGAGAGAGAATACCAAACAGACAGACAGACAGAGACAGAGACAGAGACAGACAGACAGACAGACAGACATAGACAGAGAGACAGGGAGAACATTTTTTTGTAATTTTATTCTTCCCGTTTTCTCTATTTTCTCTCTCTCCTCTCTCTCTCTCTCTCTCTCTTTTTTACATTTGTGAACAATTTTCATATGACTGACTTCTTTCTCCTTCAGATGTAAATGTGGTTTTGTTTTGCAGTTTGATTTATCCGGGAATCTGTCTTTCCTTTCTGCGTGTCTTTCATATCCTGGGCTTGTGCTATCGCTAATACGTCAACACAAACGAATAGATAAATAAGATACAGGATCCACCTGTCGGCAGTGATTTTCAACAGAGAAACTTGAGAGCAGCTTTCTATTGGCTATCACGTAACATTGCATATTTTCATACAAAGGAGGATATCAGTTGTTTTATCGCGTTTCTGAACCCAAACACGTAGAGGAATCTTTTGTAATATGGCCAGATAACTGAGTCAATAGTTTTGAATCGACACAAATGAATGATTCCGATAATCCGTTCTCCTTCACAATACAGTTTAGTTCATACATTGTTTCTAGATCATCGCTTATGGATCTACCGGGAAAGAAACCAAAAGGATCCTCATTTAGTGTTGTTAGTGCTGTTATAGCGTTCTTTTCAGTGCATGCTGTAGCACTTTGCGACATACGTTTAATTTTTTAGTAAGCGATTAAAAGAAATATCCTTTTTTTTTACTCTCCCCTTTTGTTAAACAAATTATTACACCTTGTTTTGTGTTAGAGAGTTCACCTTTGTTACATCCCTCATTTAGAGAGCGTATAAAATCTGCTGCTCAGTATTTGCAGAAGATTTTTTAAGGCTTTACTGTTCTGTTATCCGTTTCAGGAGTTTTATCATTTCCTCGATCCAAAATCCAGTATAGTTCAACTTCGTTTCGGCATACATGCTTTCATTATATTTGTTAACACCTCGTCCATTGCTCTATGTGTCTTTCCTTGATCCGTTAGATGTTTGAAACATTCGTTTGCTTTAACAGAAACAAACAAACAAACAAACAAACAAAACCTCTTTTTTCGCCCTGAGCGGAAGTATCTATTCCCCTCCACACCACCACACTCTCTTCCCTTGTGACATCAATTTTGCTCAACAAATTTTAATGATTCCGTCCATTTTCAATTTTCAAATCTCACTTTTTTTTTTTTTTTTTTTTTTTTTTTTTGAGAAGCAGTCTGTTTCAGACAGGTGATATTTATTTCCCAAATGTTGCAGATTTTTTTTTTTATTACTGTTGATATGTCTTTCATTCCTATCATTGTTCTTTTTTTTCCAAATGCTTAAACTTTATTTCTCGTTTCTATTTCCAGAATGATCATGTCCACGAAAAATTTACCTAAAACTGAAAATTGAATTTGATCACTTGGTATATTTCATTTATACAACTTCTGTTGTAAGACAGTAATGCGTATATCCCTTTGACTCCTTCGATGGTTTCGTCCAATAATCCCTATCCTTCAGAAGAGAAGATTAGATTTTTAAAATCCTCAAGTGTTTTCAGTTTCATTTCTGACAATATATTTGATTATTTAAAAACATGCGGTGTGTTCTACGTCAAAACAAAAACTATCAGCATCTTGTATGTTGGTGATTGACGTCTCGGACACTTGAAAAATCTAACTGCTTTGCTTAAACGGTTTTGATCGTCCCCTGGTCACGAGTCTTAAGCCTCATAATAAGCAGTTCCAGTCTCAGCACCATGTCAGTACTGTCTTCCTGTGCACGAGCGTCATTCGCATGTTAGGAAAACTGCTAGGTTTAAGAATCCAGTTTAAACTCCGACGTTTTGGCGACATTTAGCTCATCTAATTTGGATCTTGCGTATTCAGAGACAATATCTATTTATTTATTTATTTATTTATTTATTTATTTATATTATTTATTATTATTTATTTATTATTTATTTATTTATTTATTTATTTATGTTTGTTTATTCATTCATTCATTTCATAAATTATTTTTTTTCTATTTATTTGTTTATTTATTCATTTATTTATTTATTTGTTCAATAAATGTATTTTTTTTTTAAACGAGGAGAATTCATCTATATTTGGCCCAGGGATATTCTACGACACCAAATCGTTCCCCCAGAGTATTGTTATCCGTATTCTATACTCCCGCTAAACGTCTTTGCTTATCTCCTTTATCTTAAAATTCGAAGTTATTCTTGAACTGAATCGCAATGCCGTTTGATCCAGCAGAGTTAAAGGAGGCGATCATTCACTCGTATCATTACCATTTCTTCACTGGCGCAAGAACATCTGTGTCAAACGGGTGTCATGTAGACACTGCATTGAGCCCTGCATTTAATCAAGGCTGATGACTAATACTGCTGACACAGAGCTCCGAATTTCCCCGTTGAGTAACGGAGAACAGAAAGACAGCCAGGGCCAGTGCAAGCACACTGAGTCCCATGGTTCGATTCCCCAGATGGCGAGCTCTCATTCTGTAATGGACATGTCGTAAGCGGCTGTCCTACCAGTTGTCCAGGGGATAAGTGGCTGATCTTTTAATCCCGAGAGAGAGACAGACAGACATACAGACAGACACAGACAGAGACAGAGAGACAGAGAGAGAGAGAGAGAGAGAGAGAGAGAGAGAGAGGAGAGAGAGAGATGAGAGTCCTGAAGGGTTGGGTGATTGAGGAGGGAGACGAAGGGGGGAGGAAAAAGGGCATAAACACAGTAAAAAAAAAAAAAAAAAAAAAAAAAAAAAGCAAAGTGAGGAAGAGAGAATAGGTGACAGTCTGCGAATTTTACATCTATGGATTTGGTTGCCATTCTTTGTTTATATATATATATATTTTTTTTTCTTTGCTCATTTATTTTCTGTTGCAGCTGGAGCTAATCTAGTCCTGCGACTCGAACTAATCTAGTCCTACCATCCACCCTACGTTTCATCTCCTTCGCCCCCTTCACCCTTCCTGTTTTCCCTGTCTCTCTTTCCATGAGTTCCAAACGTCTCTCGTTATTTTTTCTATCTCTCTATCTGTCTATCCATCTCTCTACCCATCTGTCTGTTTATCTGTCCATCCGTCTTTCTGTCCATCTATCTGTCTATCTCTCCATCTCTCCATCCATCTGTCTAATTCTCTCTCTCTCTCTGTGTCTCTTTGTCTCTGTCTCTGTCTCTGACACTCTCTCTCTCTCTCTCTCTCTCTCTCTCTCTCTCTCTCTCTCTCTCTCTCTCTCTCTCTCTCTCCATCCGACCATTCATCCATGTATCCGTCCATCCATCCATCCATCTGACATCTATCTATCTATCTATCTATCTATCTATCTATCTATCTATCTATCTATCTATCTATCTATCCACCTACCTACCTACCTACCTACCTATCCCTATCTATCTATCTATCTATCTATATCTATCTATCTATCTATCTATCTGTCTGTCTGTCTGTCTGTCTGTGTATCTATGTCATTACGTGTTTCCTGCATCAGTTACATCCATACATTGATCGCAAATAATCATACAGAACGGAGGACTATTCCATCCCTATTTTGAAGTTGGTTTCACAGAGGGGTGACTGCAGGCGGTGAATGAGGCACACGGCTTGGGGTAGAACTGCACGGCCGCCGGGAGAATGGATCAAACAAGTTACAGAACAAGCTCAACGAGTTTTGACCCATTGGACACTTGAAACAACGTAGAAAAAAAAAAAGAACTAATCGTCGCTTAGTCCTGCAATGTCAGTGCAAGGTGTAGTCTTGGGAGAAGAACTACAGTCGCAGAACGGAACTAAAGAGAGATAACGCCAGAGCGCTTGGAAGGGAAAACTTATAAATTAAAGTAAAGACGTCAATGATGATAATGATAATAGTAACAAACAACTGCAACAATAACAACAACAGGAACAACAACAACAACAACAACAATAATGATAATAATAGTGATGATGATAGTGATGATGATGATGATGATGATAGTAATAATAACAAGAACAATAGTAATAATGATAATAGTAAGGATAAAAATCGTCTTCATAATCATTATCATCTTCATCATAATACCATAATAGTCATCATCTACTACAACAACAGCAGCAAAAACAACAACAGCAATAATACTAAGAATGCTGCTGCTGCTGCTGCTGCTGCTGTTGCTGCTGTTGTAGCAGACGATGATGATGACGATGGTTGTTGTAATTGTTGCTGTTGTTGTATAGTGAAAGGAACAATACTTGTTAACAAATAAGAGCTAATCTTACAGTAAACACAACTTGGCGCTGAACAGAAAAAAAAAAAAGAGGACTTCAAAGAAATTTAAAAGCAAAGACAAAAGGTGTGCATAGATAAGTAAACATAGAGTATATTGATTAACAAAAATGTAGTTAGTGAAGAAAAGAGGAGAGAAGAAGAAAAAACAGCTCTGGCACAGAAAGGAAGAAAATAATGAATAGTATGTCGATATGTCTTTCTGTGGAGCATATTGTGGGTTGGTGATGCTGTGATAGGTTGGCATAGTATTTTTGGATGCAAAAGCTAATGGGGCGGAGGTCCCCAGTCTGGCGCTGAGACGGACTCCTGCCATGGTGCGCTCACAATTGTCACGTTGCTGTTTTTGCCAAAGCGCCTGGACTGTGACATGATGGAGGTGTGTTTGGGGATGGCTGGAGTGCAGAGCGACTGGTTTGGATCGGTAGTGGTGGTCACCAACCAATGCGTGTGTCAAGTATGCGACATGCCTTACCAACATAGATATTACCGCACAGTTTTATAGTGGATGACTACCCCCCCCACAGTGTTGCAGTTCTACAGGAGAATGTGTGTTTTAATGTTGGACGACCCATGACATAATGATGTTGAATGCCAAACGACTGAAGGTCTTATCTGATGTGTTTTTCTCAAGCAGAACAAAGACTAAGAACATACAACCGAGCTTCCCGGAGAGATTGGAATCCTACCGTAAGAGAGAGAGAGAGAGAGAGAGAGAGAGAGAGCGAGAGAGAGAGAGAGAGAGAGAGAGAGAGAGAGAGAAGAGACAGACAGACAGACAGACAGAGTCAAAGAGAGAGAGAGACAGACAGACAGACAGATAGATAGACAGACAGACAGACAGACACAGACAGAGAAACGAGAGAGAGAGAGAGAGAGAGAGAGAGAGAGAGAGAGAGAGAGAGAGAGAGAGATAGAGAAAGAAACATAGAGAAAGAAAGAAAGAGACACAGAGAGGATGAAACAGACAGTCAGACAGACAGACGGACAGACAGACAGACAGACAGAGAGATGAACAGGAAGGCGTGAAGAGGGAGGGGTCTGTGTCATACGGTATAGGCAGCAAAGCGATACACAACAGAGAGCCACAATGTATTGTATGTTTCTAAAGTAGCATGAATTAGTTGTCAGGAGTGAAGATGCACCATTGTATGATCTATAAAGGCAAAGGCTGCTGCTCCAAATACCTGAGAGCACCTAAAGTATGGCGATGCTGGGACGGCCCTTGAAATCTTTATATTGACAGTAACTCAAGAACATGATGACGTGTGTCTATCTACTACAAACAACACTCTTCTTTTGTTCTGACACGTGGCGTTTCGTTCTGCTGCCGTTAATGATAGCGAAACACACAAGGAGACAGACATATGAGTAAACAACCAGCAACCATCAAGACAGACAGACAGACAGAGAGAGAGAGAGAGAGAGAGAGAGAGAGAGAGAGAGAGAGAGAGAGAGAACAATGTGTGTGTGTGTGTGTGTGTGGTGTGTGTGTGTGTGTGTGTGTGTGTGTGTGTGTGTGTGTGTGTGTGTGTGTGTGTGTGTGTGTGTGTGTGTGTGTGTGTGTGTGAAAGAGAGAATTTGGAATGGAGACAGACAGACAGACAGACAGAGGGTAAAAAAATAATCAAGTCGACAGTTTCTAACTGCTTTGGAATCATGAATTCTTCATAATACTATCTCTTTAATAAAAATGCATCTTTTTCCAAATAAGGTTCAGAATATTCAGAACTATGTTGTTGTTGTTGTTTGTTTGTTGTTGTTGCTGTTGTTGTTGTTGTTTGTTGTCGTGATATTGTTGTTGTTGTTGTTGTTGTTGTTGTTGTCTATTTTTTTTCAAAGTTTTACCTTTCTGCGTCAGGAGAGGATCAGAATATCTGAAACTAGGTTCCTCCTCCTCCTCCTCCTCCTCCTCCTCCTCCTCCTTCTTCTTCAAATCTAAAGTGCCATGCTCTTTGGGGCATTATGAAGAAAACGTTATCAGTTATGACCTTTGCTTCACTCAAATGTGCTATGTTTCTGGTAGACTCTGCACTCTCTAACAAATTGTCATATAATGACTGCAGCTTTGTCAAAAATTAAATAAACATTCGCTGACCAATTATTGAAAAAAATGATATATTGAAGATAAGTACAAGACATAAGAACATTTTAGATGCGAAGAAAAACCTAAATAAAATGGAGAACGTTCTCACCCATGCCATCAACTAAATTATGATGGTTTTATCAATGTTTCTTTCTTTCTTTCTTTCTTTTTCAGTCATTACACATCAGACCATAAGACGATTTCCGTTATGCTATTATTAGATTTTCAGCGGCAGTGCCGAGTTGCTATAGCAACATTCATTCTCTCCTCTCTCTTGGAAACGAACTCCAAAGCTGACTGATGTACCGATTCCAGCCAGCCACAAAACATCTCCACAGGCTTGTTTCTTCATGCGCGGTTCTCAGGGAGAAGACGTCTATCAAATTGTTGTTGCTTTTAGGTCTGGTGCAGGTGCAGGTGAGAATCAAGGAGAGAGAGGGGGTGGGGGGGGGAGAAGGAGAGAGAGAGAGGGGGGGGAGAAAGAGAGAGAGAGAGAGGCGGAGAGAGAAAGAGAAAGAGAGAGAGAGAGAGACAGACAGACAGACAGACAGACAGACAGACAGACAGAAAGGGTGAGGGAGGGAGAGAGACAGAGAGAGAGAGACGCAGACAGACAGATAAACAGACACAGACAGCCAGAGACAGATAGACAGACAGACAAACAGACAGACAGGAGAGAGAGAGAGAGAGAGAGAGAGAGAGAGAGAGAGAGAGAGAGAGAGAGAGAGACGAAGAAAACAGACACAGACAGAGAGAGACAGACAGACAGACAGACAGACAATCAGACACACAGACAGACAGACAGACAGACAGACAGTCCGACACACAAACAGACCAGGTGAAGGAGGGTTATTGGAACATTCTGGAGAAGAGGGCGGAGGTAGTATGGTGGAGGGTTCAGGAGCAGATGGAAAGGAGAAGCGTCATTCACAACTCGCATTCCACAGAAAAAAAAAGATACATTTTCCTTAGCACAAACATGCTTCTGATTCCAATTCCGCCCTGTCCTGTCTTTTAGAGTTCCCTCCAGATTGAATGAAAGACTTAAAGTGTAAGTGCATTACTGTTGCACGTGCATGAATAATGAATCGGGAAGTTTAATGCCAACCGGTTATGAGAAACGAGTGAGGAAATCCTTGGGAGGGGTGTGTGTGTGTGTGTGTGTGTGTGTGTGTGTGTGTGTGTGTGTGTGTGTGTGTGTGTGTGTGTGTGCCTACGTGCATATGTGCGTGCGTGCGTGTGTGCGTGTTTATGTGTGTGTGGTGTGTGTGTGTGTGTGTGTGTGTGTGTGTGTGTGTGTGTGTGTGAGAGAGAGAGAGAGAGAGAGAGAGAGAGAGGGGGGGAGAGAGAGAGAGAATACACAGAAGAAAACCTACAACCACAACCAACCAACCAAACAAACAAACAAACCAGTAAATATTCCCTGGATTTATTTCCAGTGGTGATGGCCAAGACGACTCGCGGACTCTGATGCTAGTAATGCGCTTCAATGGAAACTGACGTTTCAGACTCGGCTATGTGCTGTGTTTTAAGTTTCTGACAGCCTGACCCCTTCGACGAGGATACAACGTGCCAGACACTGGAAAAGCAGAAAGAATGAGGAGGCTGGAACATGGTGTGAAGGAGATTATTAGATGTCTCCTTTAAAAAGAAAGAAAAAAAATGAAAAAAAAAAAGAAAAGGGAAAAGGAAAAAAAAAAGACCTCCTCCCCCTTCAAAAAGGTAAACGATGGCTAAAGGAAAGAGGAAAAAAAAAAGATTTTTCTCCCAGCAGAATTGTTCTATAATTGCCTGGTGACTGGAATGGTAATGGTTCAAGCAACAGGACAGCTAATATAGAGGTTCCATTATGTTCTCACTGACCTGCTGAAAGAAAGAAGCATAAGAGAGAGAGAGAGAGAGAGAGAGAGAGAGAGAGAGAGAGAGAGAAGCAGCCGAAATAGTAGTAGTAGAAGTTGTAATAGTAGCAGCAGCATAAGTAGCCTACTAGTAGCGTAAGTAGTAGTAGCAGCAATAGCATGAGTAATAATGGTAGCCAAACATACAAGTAGTGTAGAGGAACAACAGAAACATGGACTGGAAAAGACGAGGGTAAAAAAGGGGTAAGGAATTAAAGACAAAAAACAAAGACAATGAAAGTAAACATGATGTAGAACTTAACGGAATAAAACTGAAGAGAAACAACGAAAGACGAGATATAAACATACGAAAACAAGAGAAGAAAGGACCTGTAGAAGAGAGAAAGAAGGAATGAGAAGCATTAAGAATGCAATAATTTAGAAATAAAGAAATTTAGAGAAGCAAGAACATTAGAGAAGAAAGAAAGACACCATAGCAATTAGATTAAGGCCGTTCCTGAAGAAACCACAGTTATACCCATGCAGGGGGCAGAAAGACCGCTTGTGTAAAACAAGAATATTCGTTGAATGGTAAAAAAAGGAAAGGTAAAAGACAGCTTTATGGCTTCACGATAGAAAAAAAATAACGAAAATTGTATTTTTTATTCCTCCGTCTTTTTTTTTCTATTTTGGTTTATTTGTGTACAGTCTTTCTTCTTTTCTCTTTTTCATGGGCACACACGTCAAACTCCTCTCTCTTTAACACACACACACTTATGTATATATATGTGTATAATTCCCCATTCACACCCACTCAAGCACATACCGTTGTTACTCAGGCAAAATTACCTGCCACCGCAGATACAAATGTTTATTTTCCCCCCTATTTTTTTTATCTAAGGCATAAGAGCAAACTTTGTTTTATAATGTAACATTTCCTGCAACACCAAGTTGCTCTGCAAGTGCAAGATAACTTGTGCAAGTTGGTGCAAGATAACTTATCGTTGGAATTTATATACTTATTTTGTGTGTATGCAATTTATTATTAGGTTGAAAACAAGCGCAGGCTAACAGCTCTTCGGTGATCATAATAATGATTTATCAAACATATAATCTTTTTACGGAACAAAAAAAAAATTAACGATATGTAACATAAATAGTAAGAAACTTCTCACTAGCTGTTTGAAAGAACCATCGTAATCCCTCTCAAAGGCCATCGTAATTTTTCTCAAAGGTTAATATACTGTTATTGTCTGCTCTTAGAGTTAATATACTATTACTGTCTGCTATGCTCTTAGAGTTAATATACTGTTATTGTCTGCTCTTAGACCTTATCGTCCGCTGGATCGAACTCATCAAGGAAACACGGTCGACTGTGTTTGCACTCCTGTTGTCAAATAGAGACACACCACAGTCCATAATTCTGTGGTGTTCTCACCATCAAGGGTTCAAAAAAGAATCCAACAGTACCCCCAAAGCAGCCAGCGAAGGATAGTAAATGGAATAAAACGAGAGTGTGGAGGGAAAAAGTTGCTGAAAAACTAAAAGCGTTATGCAAATAGTATAAAATGTCAGGGACAATCTTTGAGCCTATGCTTGAGGATCCATTCAAGGATGCAAGGGAGATCAAAATATATGGAACAGTCTGAGTGGTCAGCTCTGCTGTTCAATAACTCAAGCATTGTCAGTGGCTAAGAGTTGTGTAGAACAACCTTTACTTGGATCTCCTAAGATGTATATATATATATATATATATATATATATATATATATTTATATATATATATATATATATATATATACATCATCTGATTAAATGAAATGAAAAAAAAAATAGAGAAATCTTTCTACCACCCTTGCATCCTTCGGTGGATCCTCAAAAAAAAAAGGGTCAAAGATTTGCCCTACATTTTGTACTGTTTACACACTGGCTTAAGTTTTTCCGCAGCTTTTTTTTCCCTACCACTTTTTCTTTTTGTTTACTTTCTCCCCTGCGCTGGCTGCTTCGGGGTGCTGTTGGATTCTATTTTTTAACCCTTGGTGGTGAGAATACCGCAAATAGAATCATAGACTGTGGTATATCTGCATTTGATGCCAAGGGAGCACAACCACTATCAGCCATGTCTAGTGAAGGGTGCAATATTCATACTTCCCCTTTTTTCGTGCTCAATTTCTTTCGTACCCACGGACACCCCCCCCCCCCTCCCCTCCTTCGCCCCCTCCTGCGCCCTCTTTGTCTTCGTTTTTTTTTTTTTTTTTTTTTTTTTTTTAATGTTTGGCTTTGGCAATTGAGTAATATAATAACGAAAGAATTGTTATCTGCACTTGTTTTTCTTCACTATAAAATTGATAGTGTCTGACTGTGTCTTTTTCAGTCTTCCATCTCAACATCTTGGAGTAGCTGCAGTAACAACAACACTAGTGCCAGTTGTAGCGATCCCTTATCATCGCCCTCCCTCACCCCCCCCCCCCTCTCTCTCTCTCTCTCTCTCACACACACACACACACACACACACACACACGCTTGTCCCCAGCGATAAAGACTTCCTCAGCCAATCGCTTACCAAGGACTGCCCACTGAGGGCCAGTCACGTCAGACTGCTCACCGGTCAGAGAATGTGCTTAGCTCGCGTGGGAGTGATACTGAAACTTTCCCAAATGACGAAGAACTTGGCCTCTATCACCACATCCTGTCATTTCAATGAATTCGTGTTCCATTTACACAATACGACCAGTTCATATTTAGACGCATTTCATCATGAGAAACGAACCATAAATTTTGCAAAGAAAGCTGAAGCAAATAGATGAACAAGACAAAAATATATATATAAAAAAAAATGATCGATGGATTGAAATCAGCTATGGAACAAAATACAAAATCTCTCTCTCTCTCTCTCTCTCTCTCTCTCAGAGGTAAGTATATCCATATACACCATCCCAGTCTGCATTGATATTCTCTCCCCTTACTTTATCTTTTTACACTGGAGAGCTCGAAAACAGGAGTGTGTGTGTGTGTGTGTGTGTGTGTGTGTGTGTGTGTGTGTGTTTGTTTCCTTGCATCCTTGAATGGACCCTCAAGCATAGGCTGAAAGATTTTTTCCCCCTGCATTTTACACTGTTTATATAATGATGCTAGCTTTTCAGCCACTTGTCTCCTTACCACACTTTCTTTTCTTGTTATTTTTCTACCCTTTGCTGACAGCTTTGAAATGCTGCTGGATTCTGTTTTTGAACCCTTGGTGTTGAGAGCACCACAGAATTATAGAATGTGATGCATCTCCATTTGCTGCCCAGACAGCACAGACACAATTAGCCCTGTTCTCAATCATGAGTCCGATACAGCGGAGGAAAGGCCCAGGAGCTGGCAAAATGAATAGATCTGTCTCCAAGATGGATGATGATGGTTACCCACATGCTGCAAGTGAAGGCTTTAACATTTATGATATATTTCTCCAGCTTTATGTTCTCATTTTCTTTACCTCCCTCCCATCCCCATCTTTTTTTTTTTTTTTTCAATCTTTGCCAGGTCATTCTTGTATCGACGGAAGAAACATTAGCCTACAGTGTTTTCTCCTTCTACTATGTGTGTGTGTGTGTGTGTGTGTGTGAGAGAGAGAGAGAGAGAGAGAGAGAGAGAGAGAGAACTTCACTCTGAGCGCGTGTGTGAGTATTTTCTGTTCGTGGGCATGATGAGAGTACGTCTCGGGGTCAGCTCTATGTTCCCTCAGCTACATGCATCCTGTGAGCACGTCTCAGTGTGCGCGCGTGTGAGTACTTCTCTTTGTGAGTACTTCTCTGCGCGCGCGTGTGTGAGCAGTTCTCTTAAATGCGTTCGTGAGATGTTCTCTGTTTGCGCGTGTTTGAGGACGTTTGTATGTGCGTGTACGTGAGTACTCCTCTGTGTGACTAATCCTCTGTGTGCGCGTGCGTGAGTACTTGTCTGTGTGCGCGTATGTGAATACCATCTCTCTCTCTCTCTCTCTCTCTCTCTCTCTCTCAAACCAATTAGCTGGCGGTGGCAGACAAAAATATTGATATTAGATCATTCCATCCTTGGCCATCTTCTTGTTTCTGAAAAAAAAAAAAAAATTATTCGGGAACATACCAGCAGAAGCATAAACATCGATCAGATGATCATATACATTTGATCTTGTTCTTTCTTCAAAACAAAATTGACCACAGACTGGCATAAGCAGCGGTAAAATGAAAGAATGATACACATAATCTGGAACTTTACAAAAAGTGTGTGTGTTATAAATGATGTATCGCCAAGTTTATCCACTAAGAAATAGGCCCGATAAAGTTGATTCGATTTCAGTCTCCCCTCCTTTTTCAAAGGTGATTTTTTTTTTTTTATATCTCCAGTACATTCACGACAAATTATATTCAACACTAAACGTTTATGCCTTTCACTTACAGAATATCTCCATTCCATTTCTTGCGGTGCACCGAAAAGGCATGAAATGTGTCAGTGACTTTGAGATGAATTTACCCAAACGGAAGGACTAATGCCGACCCTCTAACGCGTTCCCATCGGACAAAATAAGTATTACATGGCTATCATCTGTAATTGGAAGTAGGGGCATTTGTGTGCACAGTGATACATGAGTTGTCAAATCAGATCGCATTTACATGGTTATGATCATCTTATCTTTAAGCGACATTGGTTCAAGGCTTCCGCATCTCAATTTTCCATCCATTCTAGAAGAACAACCAGTTGATAAGTGATCGTTTACAGTTCTTAATCATACTAAATAATCTCAACACTATTGATACAACATCTGTTGCTGTTGCTGTTGTTGTTGACGTTGCTTTTGCTGATTTTACTTTTTTAATGATGCTATTGCCGTTTCTGGTCTCTAACTTTGATTTTTGTTTTTTCCCCCATTTGTATTACTTGAAACGAAATCCAGAATAACATTCTCTGGGTTGTCATTCCATCAAAGAGACCTTTCATAAAACAAAATATCCACCATTGCCATCACCACCGCTACCACCACCACCACCACCACCAAAAACTAAACGCCTGTATTAGCTATTTCTCAAGTATTAGCAATTGTTGATAATATAATTTTTTTTTTTTTTTTTTTTTTTTTTTTGCTGTCCCAACTTCTGCGCCACCTCAGAGGCAGTGCACCCACGCCGCTCATTCCGACATCCCGTCCACAGCCACAGCCCGGCTGGTCCCGCCGCAGCCACGGCACCGGCAATCCACAGGGAGCAGTCAATGTCAAGTCGTCAAGAGGCAACCCACCGGAGAGACACTGCACTGCTGCCGAGTCACTTCGGTGGTGTTCAGTGGCGCCTGTTCTGATCTAACATACGCAGGACACCACCTACTAAGCCCCCTACTGACGACAATAATTGCTTTAGTCGCGGAGCCGGCGTGAGTGAGCTCTCCCCTCCGGAGGGCGCCACCACGTCCGTCCAACGACAGCCCCCATGGACTCGCCGATACCGTGACCCCCGACGGAACCAAACCAAGGCCACAGACGTGGAGAGGACATCGAAATTGAGGTCACCATGAGAGCAGGGCATGAAGGGCCACAGAATTTGAGACTTGAGACATTTTTTTTTTAATGCTGATCGATGAGAATGAGGATGATTAAGATGATGCTACGGATTTCCATTTCGGTCTGAGACTACATGACAGGGCTGTACTCTACGCTTCCTTTCATAATATCCCCTGGCGTCAACCAGGCCCGAGAGATACAGGCACCTGCAGTGTTGGTCAGGAAATTTGAGCAACACTCTCAGAAACGCATCATTAAGTGGATGAAACTCGACTGTGTGGTCCCA